>JARKHS020014054.1:0-125020 GCA_030143305.2 Amblyomma americanum | reverse complement strand
CCTTACCATGGGTTCTCTCCAGCAAGTCCACGCAATGCACGGTGCAACGGGGGCGCACGTCCTCTGGTGCTAAGCGAACAATGTTCCTCGAACACGCCACCTTCTCTGCGGGCCTCAGACGTGGCTCAAAGGCGAGCTTCAGTCCCATCCGCAACACCTTTTTGTGTCTTTCCGGTATCTCCTGGTCGCTGAGGTCAATCAACCTCCCTTGTTCCACGTTAGCCTGTTTTCCTTTTAGGCAGTGTTTGCCGAACGGCGTTTCATATTAATTCCGTGACGCTTTCAGAAGTTGCACACCACTCACGAAAATCCCGTTCACGCTTGCAGGCCATCCTTAGCTGGTCCTTGATGATTCGTGCTTGCCGCCACAACTCGGAATTGTATATCTTGCACAACCTTCTCGTGTGACTGCTTGAAGGGTCAAAGAACCCACCCACGGCTTGCACTTCTTGGGGCCAAGAGGCACGTCTAATGTGCCAAGAAAGGACCCTGGCCCTACACACGCAAATGGCAAACAAGGAGCTAAGACGGAGGGGTTAGATAGATCGAAACTACTACAGAAGTTAGAGCCCAGTGTAGTAGAAATAACGTTCAGCAAGGCGGAAATTTGGGCGAGTTGGTAAGTGTTCATTTTCGCTCTCAGCGCAACACGAACGGGACACAAGACGAAGGACTAGCACAAACAGGCGCTGACTATCAACTGGTTTTTAACAGTGAACTACTTATCAATCAGTAAAAGTTATCTGGAAGACACGTGGGAGGACAGCTCAATTCCCTCTCGGATAACGTTATGGAAGGGCTGCTGATACATTTTGAGCCGTTGTGGTAAATATAAACAGCTTCCATTACCTCGCGTGTAAATTTATTTTTATTGCGGAACAGGATGCGCGTGTTCCTGTAATCGGGAACACATTGGCACTTTTTGCACAGGAAAGACGCCTGGGCAAGGGAGTCCCCTTTTGCTGTCCTTTCTGCATGATCCTTTTCATGCCTGCATTGGCATAGCCTGCTGTGGGAGCCTGTGTGAGACAGGGGGTCATACATTTTTTCTGGTGTTTTCATGCTCCATCAAGCGTTTGTTAACGCACCTGCCAGTCTGGCCAATATACATGGCAACGCAGGAGAAGGGGTCGTGGTATACCACCTCTACCTCGCAAGGTATAGATGGCGACACATGACGCAGCTGGCAAGCAGCCCTCTTGATCTTGCCTGCAATCAGCTCTCAGGAAATCTTGCCATGAAAGGACGCGAGAGAGCATTTTGGCGCAAACAGGCAGGTTACGTGTGAACGGGTACCCAGATGAACTCATTTCCAGGGCAGCGGAGAAGCTTCTTAGGCAGCTCAAGAATGGGGCTCAGCCAAAAGACATCAAAAAGAAGAAAAAGCCGGCTGTGGTCCCGTATGCACACTGCTTTTCACATGGGCTGAAAAAAGTTGCGGGTAGATACGACGTTGAAGTCGTCTTTTCTGCACCTAGAAACCTTAGCGCAATGTGCAAACAGGTCACTCAGAGGCACTACGGCAAGAGCAAGACGGATGCTTGCCAGGTGCGTCATGTGTCGCCATCTATACCTTGCGAGGTAGGTGTGGTATACCAGGTTCCCTTCTCCTTCGGTGCCATGTACATTGGCCAGACTGGCAGGTGCGTTAACAAACGCTTGATGGAGCATGAAAACACCAGAAAAAAAGGACTCCCTGAGTCACACAGGCTCCCACATCAGGCAATGCCAATGCAGGCATGAAAAGGATCGTGCAGAAAGGAGAGCAAAAGGGGACCCCCTTGCCCAGGCGTTTTTCCAGTGCAAAAAGTGCCAATGTGTTCCCGATTACAGGGACACGCGCATCCTGTTCCGACATAGCAATAAATTTACACGCGAGGTAATGGGAGCTTTTTTTATTTACCACAACGGCGCAAAATGTATCAGCAGCCCTTCCATAACGTTATCCGAGAGAGAATTGAGCTATCTGACGTCCCACGTGCCTTCCAGATAACTTTTGTTGATTGGTAAGTAGTTCACTGTATTTATACGCTTTTCGTTCTTCAATAAAATGCAGTTGATAGTCAGCGGCTGTTTGTGCTAGTCCTTCGTCTTTTGTCCCGTTCGTGTTGCGCTGAGAGCGAAAATGAACACTTACCAACTCGCCCAAATTTCCACCTTGCTTCTGTTTTATAGCTTTTAAGGGCATGCAGGTAGTGGGTGTGTTCCTATTTCACGCTGTACAAAGCAGCTGAAAGTTTATCTTCGAGCAGTCATAATTCCCCACATGTACGCTAAGCGCAGCTCTCTTTTGGCAGCAACGCGTTCGCACGTACTTGAACATCTGGAACCAGAGTATGCCCGTCATCTTAAAATCTTCACGAATGGTTCTGTGGACCAGCTCAAACAAGCTAGCGCAGCGGCTTTTTACATTTCTTCTTTGGACTGTAAGTGGTCTGTACGCTGTACTGCTGTCGTATCCTCTACAACCGCCGAAAGTGCTGCTATTGAGGCGGCTTTACCGAAGTTAGGGCCTTGTCCGGCTCAACCTGTTGTAATCCTGATACAAGATCCGCCCTTCAGAGGTTAGAGCGCGGATTCACTACTGATGCCTTGTCTATAAGCTCTCTGCGCTTGGTGCAGAATCTGCAGAGCAGAGGCTTTACTCTGTATTTCCAATGCGCGCCCTCTCACATAGGAGTCAGCGGCAATGAGGTGGCAGAAAGTCTTGCCTACGAAGCGTTGTCAAAGAATCTATCAAAAAGACTACCACAAGATGGAAACAGTCTCTACAGGAAACCGGCTCTCGATCATTTCATAACCCTGTGGAGTGCGCCTCATACGCCATCTGTGACCAAACACTGAAAAGATCCCAAGCGACTCTACCTCATCGAATTCGCACGGCCTCTGTTCGCACTCCTGCCTGGATGAATAAGACCGGCATGGCATCGTCTCCGCAATGTTCTTTATGTGGTGTGTGCGGTGACACCGATCATTATATTGTATACTTCCCAGATTACAACGCGCAATATTATGTGATATTCGCTTCCTTCAAGAAGACACGAACCCTTCACAGTACAGTTTAGGACATTGTGTACCCGAGTGGAAACCAGACATGCAGAAGGGAGGCTGCACGCCTTCTTTTAACATTTCTGCAGGACACTGATCTTGTTTCTAAATGGTGACAGCAGGAACGGACTATGGCCTTCTGTGATTGAATGTGTGCGTAGATGGTGTTCTCTGGAGTGGACTATTTTATACTATGAGTGAATGTGTGTATGAATTGTGATACTGCAATGAGCTATGTGGTACTGTGACTGAATATGTGCATAGATTGTGACTTCTGGAGAGGACTGGGATGTGGACTGTGCCGAGTAATTCTATGCAGCAGAATAAGCAAGGCTAATCCCACCTGTAGCTAACATCTCAACTGAACTCAACTTCAGGCTCGTGGAGCAATACACGTCAGTGAGCTTCTTCTGTGGCTTCGCAAATTGGGAAAGATGACACGTCCTCGGGACCAAGGCAAGGAGTGCCATCACCAGTGTAACCGTGAAAGGCAACGGGACAAGGCGACGCGGAGTTCCGCTTCCGCGAAGTGCAGCGGACGAGCCAACCTTTACAACTTGTACTTGAAGAAAAGAAAACGTCGACACTGTCTGGATTGTGGGCTTGCGAAACCAAAGCATGTGAACACAAGCGCGAACCACGATGGTGCGACTCCGTCGTTTGAGCATATGGCGTAAAATATAACGGCAGTCCGATCGGCTTGTTCGTTCATTATGCGACAGATCCTAGAGAGATGTTGAGAACTTCAGAGTTGCAGTTGTGGGTTTGACCACCTCCTTTTAGTGCGAAAGCGATGCTTGACGATTGGGTACCGGCGCACAAACTGTGTGTGTGTGTGAAGCTTGACCTTGAAGATAACCTTTGGGAGCTTACCATAGTAGCAGCAGCCCATGCAGAAGTAAAATAAACATTGCCGAGACTGGCTTTCGAACCATCTGCGGCACACAGAGACGAGCTGCGCAGACCACAGTACGAGGCCACCATGCAGTCAGAGCTAACGCTGAGTCTAAAACGGTTGCTAGACGTGCCAACGACCCAGCAAGCAAACATGATTAACCCTTTCGCAGCTGACTGCGCCTTGTGATACACTGCAACACTCTCTTGCGCTGCGTACTGCACATCGACGTCTTCAACAACTTCTGTTGGTGGAGCAAAGAGATCAGATAAGCTTAAACGCAATGAGGGCTCACGCTGACTATAATACGGTTGCTAGACGTGCCGACGGCCCAGCAAAAATACGGGATTAAATCCACGCTTTCACACGTATACTCGGTTTACCAACTTTAAAAACTTCCTACCATTTTTGTTAACATCCCAGTGAGACGAGGTTAAGCGAGCAGTAGGCGTTGAAATTTCCAGCATTTTGTAGCGAACGCTACACTACGGTGGCATTTCGAGCATTCAGCGTTTCGTCGCCGTGGCCACCGTGGCGGCGCTGCCACACTGCTCGGTAACCTGGTTGGTCATGTGGTGCGTGGTTGGCCACGTGGTGCGGAGCAGCTGCCGGCAGTGCGGAGTGCCGGAAAAACCGAGCGAGGGGGAGTGGGCAGGGCGAGAGAGTGATTCCGCATCCAGGAACGAAGATGAAGATGGAACGCCCAGCGAAACAGAACGGCGAAAAACTGACTTTGCAATTCGAATGAGTTAGTTTCCACTCGGCCAGCTGTAGCTATCGCGCCACTCCAGCCTCAACCATAGCTAAAAGACTGCCATTGTTTTAATTTTCGTTAGGCACAAGTTTGTTTTCTCTGCTGCTGTGCCTGAAAAGGCAGATATAGATTCTAAGATAAAAGGTTTTGGCGTATAAGCATTAGACGAAAAATGGCAGTGGCTTAGCTCTGCAATGCCAGGATATATTTATTTATTTATTTATTTATTTATTTATTTATTTATTTATTTATTCAAATACCCTCAGTGCCCGAAGGCATTAAAGAGGGCGAAGGCAAGTGTTAAACACCCTGGTTGGCATTATTCACATATTCCACAACGTATGAAGCACACGCATAAACGTCCAGTATGATCTGTAGGTCCATGTTTTATTTTCAGCACCGAGGCCATCCAAGGATTGAAGGGGTCGCGTCACTTTTACACCTATTCTCTAGGCTAACGGCACGTTGTTCTTCGGTTTCTTGTGCCCGTCGCTGAAGCCTCTTGGTTGCATTCCATCGTTCAACACGGGCCGTCTTCAGCGAAGCAGAACTCAGGTCTCTCCACCGGCTGCGGTCGATGCTGCTAGCGGTCGAGACACCGGACATTAAACGTGCCTATCCCGCGGCGGCATATTCACGGCGGCGTTTGACCAGTCGTTCGGCGCGCTGTTCGACTGTTTCCTGGCCGATTAATTTCCTCTTCATCTCGTTCCGCTGTCGATTTCAGGCCTCCTCCAGCTTATCAGTATTTTCGCCGTCCATACTGCCGCCGTTACTGTGGTTGCGGCGCACGCCAGCTCTCCTTTTCAATCCTGTGACATCTTATCACGCATGCGACGCAGCTGTCGAAGCCAGCGGAGGCGAGCGCAACGATGACGAACGCGGTGTCAAGCCCTACCAAACGGCGGCGGCGGCGAGCGGCGCGGTGTGACATGATGTGAGATGGCGCGGGGAGCGCGCGAAGAACAGTAACTTTCCGCGGCGAGGCGCGCGTTGTGATGTCACGTTTCTCAATGGAGTACCGCCACAGCGAAATCTCAAGTCTGTGGCCAATAAAGCTTTCGCTTTAAAAATCTCTATCGCTGAAAATCTGAAGACAGTCGTGTCTCTTCAGTCAGCGGCACCCGGTGCTATGGTATCGTGCATGAGCCTCAATGCGCCACTAACCTCCCGTCGTGCTGGAATAGCTTGTTCTCTGCAATAGCGCTGACCAATGATCAGAACATCAGTTCATAAATCTATTCATTTTATGTATTCACAGGTTTTTCAGAAGAATCCTCCAAAGTAGAATTGATTTGTAAAGTGAAGTAGATATTCATTGCTGAGTAACTGCCCAATATTACAAATCTGCTCTCTCTTTGAGGATTCTCTTTAAAAAAATTTACTATCACTGTTCCCACATTGAGTGATTAACCATTTCGATCTGGCCCTACCTCATACTAGCCGTACTGTTTAGCTGCGCTGGTAGACTGAGTGCGCCGGTGATCCGGTGAGTCAGCGTGCGAAGCCCGGACGAGAAAGAATTTTCTTTAGCTACGGTTCTCTAAAGAACAATTCTTCTCGCCTGGCCTTCGAACACTGAGCCACCTGCTCACCGGCGCAGTCACTCCACCAGCTCAGCTAACCGGTATGGCTAGCATGAATGAGGGCAGCTCCACTACAGCACCTCTCTTCCTTTCTTCTTTCACTCCCTCTATTATCCCTTCTCTTACGGCGCAATTCATCTGTACAGCGATATATGAAACAGATACCGCACCATTCACTTTCTCCCCAAAACAATTATCATTACTATGTTTCTGTGCAAGCTTTTCTTTTTAGCCGTCTAGCTGTGCTTGGGTCGATGCCACTGAGCAATCACTCACTTAGAATAGATGCATTTTCACTGGTTGTGCTTTGGAAAAAAGACAAGCATCGACTGCGATGTACACACGAGAATTTTCTGGTCAGGTTAAATACATGTAGGCATGTAGAAAGCTTTTGCATCAATATATGCAGAAAATTTGCTGTATAAAATTATGGAACATTGAGAGAAAACAGGCTTTTCATAGTAGCTACCATTTAACAAATAGCAAGACTGAACTGACTGGCGCAGCTTCTCTGCCGTACTAGCCCCTCCTACCCGCGGTACGCCTCCATTCTGTTACAGCTCAGCACATGGCTGTATACAGAAGATAACTTGCTCCCCTAATGAGTGTAGCGAACGCCAGCAATGACATCAACTACCAGCTTCGGAATGAATTTGTTTTTGACAATATGAGGGAGCCCGATGACAAGGTTTCGAAGGCTTTCAGTTCTCCAAATGTGGAGACGGTGGCAGCTACCAATGTAGAAAACGCATTGAAATGTAGTGAAATGCGCCGCTCAAAATTATGTGTGAACATTCGTGCCTCCACACACAGATCCGTGTTAATAGCGCAGAGAGCAAAAGGAAAAACCCCCGAGTACTGCGAATGGAACCATCAATCTATTCTACTGTTGTCTATGCCACTTCAATAAACGCTCAAACGTGCACTGGTATTTTGACTGTTTGTAGTTAATTTCTAAGCACTAGAGCGCGTGCTGCACAAAACGTTTCGGCATATTGCATTTTCCGTAGACTCGCATAAGTGGTCATTATAACTAAAGTATACAAATATTTCAATCATCAAGCACACAGTTTGGAAGGGAAACCCGCAGTAGGTGAAATTTCAGTGCGAATGAAAATTGATTTTTGAGGAATGCAAATAGCGCAGTACCTGTCTGCGACATAGGTGGACACCCGAACCGCGCCGTTAGGGAAGGAATAATGGAGGGAGTGAAAGAAGATAACGGAGGGCTGCGGAGTAATTCTATGTGGCGATATTTAAGTGCACTAATAGAATACGGCGCATGAGCGCCTTCTCTTCTCCATCGAAACAAAGCCGCCGCGGTTGGGTTCGAACCCGTTGACAGCGAAGTAGTAAGGGGTTTTCAATAAAATAATAATAAAATGGAGGGAAAAGATTTTGCAAGCCCCGGCATCTGCTATCGATGCTGAAGCACCTGAGCTGGGGCAGCGGACATAAAGGATAGCAGAAAAAATGGAGAAATGAAATGAAAGAGATGAGGGGACAGGGGGAGAGAATAGAAGAGGCAATATATGCAAACTATTTACCTAATAAGAAATGCGTCCATGTTGAGCGCGTGAATAGTTCGTGATCGTGAAATAAAAAAAAATTAATGTGGATTAACTCACCCATTCCAGGATATACAATGCGAAGGATATCGTCGTTCACTGGTTCATTGTTGTCGGCGTTGACAATGTCCTAGACGGCGACGGCTTTGAGCAAAGGAAAGGCGCATGACTCGCTCCCTGTATATGTGGACTCCTCATTCGTGCTTAGATTCGTGGTGAGAGAGAGATGTGGAATGAATGAATTAGCGCTGACAGCGTTCTGTTTGACATGCGGCATTGCAGCAACACCTAGGCCGTAGCGTTCATTTCGTGGTCAATCTCTTGCGATCAACCATCAACTGCATGCGACCTCCCCGCGTAGCAGGGAGGGCGCGCTGCCTATCCAGTGTGCGGAACGCAAAGCAGGCTTTTGACACCACCGCCAAGCACATGAATGTTAGATGAGGTTTCCCCAGACCCATGGAGCCGGTTGCGCGCCTTTGCTTTCGTGAAAATGAACAGCCTCTGCAATGTTGTCAACGAAAATGAATTCTATGAACGCCGTCGATCACTTGTATAGTTTTGAGCAAAGAAAATGGCACAGTAACCGTCTCACATATCTCAGTGGACACCCGATTGGCGCTGTCAAGGAAGAGATAAAAGATTGAGGGATAGAAGAAACAGAAAACTGAAGATTAAGAGTTCGGAGTTCCCGGGTTCGAACCCGACAGCGGCGGCTGCGTTTTTATGGAGGAAAAACACTAAGGCGCCCGTGTGCTGTTCGATGTCAGTGCACGTTAAAGATTCCCAGGTGGTCGAAATTATTCCGGAGCCCTCCACTACGGCACCTCTTTTTCCTTTCTTCTTTCACTTCCTCCTTTATCCCTTCTCTTACAGTGCGGTTCAGGTGTCCAACGATATATGAGACAGATACTGCGTCATTTCATTTCCCCAAAAACCAATTATTATTATTTTAAATAGGATTGAAAGTTGGATTTTAAGAAAAGGCGCAGCGCTGCGCAGTATCGGAACACCTGTGGCGCGGCGCTACTAGTGGTGCATGTGTACTAGTGACTAGGGAGCGAGAGAGAGAGAGAAAAATATCCACGGCGGGGCAAGTGTTGTTACGTCATGTGCCTCTGTGCAGTACCGCCAAGGCGAAATAGGAAATTCGCGGCCGGGTTCGAACCCGACCGCGGCGGCTGCGTTTTTATGGAGGAAAAACGCTAAGGCGCCTGTGTGCTGTGCGATGTCAGTGCACGTTAAAGATCCCCAGGTGGCCGAAATTATTCCGGAGCCCTCCACTACGGCACCTCTCTCTTCCTTTCTTCTTTTACTCCCTCCTTTATCCCTCTTCCTTACGGCGCGGTTCAGGTGTCCAACGATATATGAGACAGATACTGTGCCATTTCCTTTCCCCAAAAAACCAATTTTTATTATTATTCGCGGCCAGTATAGATTTCGCTTTAAAAATTTTACCATCATTATTCCCGAACTGAGTGATTAATAACTTTGCTCTCGCTCTACCTAAAACTAGCCGTGCAGGTTAGCTGAGTTGATTGCGCCGGTGATCCTTTGGCTCAGCGTTCGAAGTCCAGATGAGAAACAATTTTTCTTTACGATGTTTATGTGCAAGCTTTTTGTTGTAGTCTTGTAGGTGCGCTCGGGCCGATGCCACTGAGCAATTACACTCTTATTATGATAACATTTCTAAGGGTTCTGCTTTGCAAGAAGAGAAATATTAACTCCGAAATACACACAAGAATGACTTCCTGGTAAGGTCAATATACATGGAAGCATGTAGAATGCTTATGTACAAAAACATGCAGAAAATGTGCGCACGAAAATAATAGTATATTTAAAGAGAGCAGTGTTTTGATCGCAACTACCATAAATAAATAGGAAGACTGAACAGGCTTGCACAGCTCCACTGCCGCAGTGATCACCTCTAACCGCGGTACGCCTCCTTTCCGTTAAAGCTCAGAACATAGCTACACACAGAAGAAAACTTGTGCCCCTAAACAGTGTGCAGAACGCCAGCAACGACATCAACTACCCGCTTCGCCAGAAAGACATAAACGGAGGTTCACTTCTAGGCTGAATTTATGTTTGGGACAATATGAGCGAACACGGTGACAAGTTTTCGTAATACAAGGCCTGCAGTTTTCTGAATTTGCGGCTCTATGTCCAAACGGTGAAAGCTACCAATGTTGGAAGCGCATTGTAAAAAAGTTATACAAATGCGCTGCTCGGCGAGGTTAGTCATTTTATAGCAGAATTTTATAACCAGATTCGTGTCTGCAAAAAACATAATAATAATAATTGGTTTTGGGGGAAGGAAATGGCGCAGTATCTGTCTAATATATCGTTCGACACCTGAACCGCGCCGTAAGGGAAGGGATAAAGGAGGGGGTGAAAGAAGAAAGGAAGAAGAGGTGCCGTAGTGGAGGGCTCCGGAATAATTTCGACCACCTGGGAATCTTTAACGTGCACTGACATCGCACAGCACACGGGCGCCTTAGCGTTTTTCCTCCATAAAAACGCAGCCGCCGCGGTCGGGTTCGAGCCCAGGAACTCCGGATCAGCAGTCGAGCGCCCTAACCACTGAGCCACCGCGGCGGGGCAAAACATATCGCGTTAATGGCGCAGACGACAAAACTTCTGAAACCTTAGAATTGCTAATGCAACCATCCCGTTACTGCACTGTTCTGCTGCTTTCAGAAAGAAAGGAAAGTGCACGGGTCTGCCTACTGCCTCAAGCCGAGCCACGCTCGCAGCCGCGTACTTAAAGTAGGAGTTTTAGAAAATAGGAAAGGAAAGATGGGAAGAAAAGGTGCTGCGCGCTAATAGGCTCTTACACGGCGAGCGGATTCTAGAGGCAGTACAATACAGGGGTGACCCGTGCCAGATTGCGTCTAGCACTCCGCCATATTCTAAAAATAAGTTTAATATCGTGGGCCACCGGCCGACCTCTCCGCCTTTCTTTCATTAAAATTCCCTTTCTCTTCGTGTGGTCTAAAAAATAAATATCGTGGGTTCAAGGACCAGCAGCAGATATTAAATCAGGTATCAGTTAATCCTTGAGGAGCCCAATGATTTCTAGATCAAAACGCGCAGTAGGGTAAATCTTGTGGAAATAAACATGGTTTTTGAGGAAAGGAAATAGCGCAGTAGCTATTTCACATGTCGGTGGACATCGGAACTGCGTCGTTTGTTAAGGAACAGAGGAGTAAGTGAGAGAAGTTGGGAAGAAAGAGGTGCTGTAGTGGAGGGCTCCGGAGTAAGTTTTACCATAGGGAGGTCTTTAAGTGCACTGACATCAGACGGCGCACGAGCGCCTTTTCGTTTCGTCCCCTTAGAAGCACACCCGCCGCCGTGGGATTAGAGAGCGATGTCCGTGTAAAGAAGTGTTCTAATATAATAATAATTGGTTTTTGGGGAAAGAAAATGGCGCATTATCTGTCTCAGATATCGTTGGACAGCCGAACTGCACCGTAAGGGAAGGGATTAAGGAGGGATTGAAAGAAGAATGGATAATAGGTTCCGTAGTGGAGGGCTCCGGAATAATTTTGACCACCTGGGGATCTTTAACGTGCACTGACATCGCACAGCACACGGACGCCTTATCGTTTTTCCTCCATAAAAACGCAGCCGCCGCGGTCGGGTTCGAACCCGGGAACTCCGGATCAGTAGTCGAGCGCCCTAACCACTGAGCCAAAGCGTTTTCCGAAAATGATTTGAAGCGAAGGAAAGGGGCCGTAACAGTCTCACTTCCTCGGCGTTGGCCTAGTGGTCTGAGCATCCTCCTCGCCTGCAGGAGGTGCGAGGTTCAATCTTCACTGCGGACAGGTACTCACTGGTGACAGAATGGGTGCAAGCTTTCCCGCGGTGTCGTGCTGGGATAATTGAGAATGAAATTCTTGGGAAATGAGTTTTTGACCCCAAATTGAGAAGAAGGAAAATACTTTGTGCCATCTCAGTTCTCAATGTGCATCTAAACCACGTCGGATGGATGGTGGTGGTGGTAGTGGTGAAAACAATTATTATTCTGAGAGAGAGCGGTTGCGGGTCGTTACCTGAAGGGTCACGCCCTTACAACCACTGGGTGGGATACCTAGTCAGGAACCCCATTGGCGGTTGCCGCTGTCCCGGGGTGCTGCGTTAAAGCCCTTTGGTCCTCGACGTTGCAGCAGCCAGAAAGGGTCGCATATCAGTCCTCTAGGGTGGGGTTTGGGATAGGGAGTAGGGATTGGTTTTGCTGGCAGACCCACATTATGTGGTAGGTGTCAGACACCTCCCCACAGTGCGAAAACCGCCCGTAAAATTGAGTATTGAAATGCTTTAGAGTTGTCGGGCACAACATCAAGTTAGAGAGCAGGCGCAGGAGTACCCACTCATTGGCCTTCCCCAGCCCTTTGCACGGGTTTGGAAGAGTTTGATACGTCGATTTGTAATAATCAAATATTTCCTTAAAAGTGTAAACCGCATTGAGATCAGAGTCCTGGTCAGCGTCGGGTCCCGTAGGAAATGCTCAGAGAGAGAGTGCGCGAGTGGCGGCTTCGGCTGCTTCGTTCCCGCGGAGGCCTTGGGGACCTGGAGCCAAATCGAGAGATCGGTGCGCAGGATCCGAGTCTCGGCAACAAATTTGGTAGATCCGATAAGCCATGAAAGTAGCCCACCCTTGCTCGACATTTCGAGAAGCCCCTCGCAAGTCGGCGATTATGTATTTGGAGGAGGATTCGGAGGCTGCCAGGGTGATGGCCACCTCTTCGGCGTGAATTGCTGACTGTGCCTCGAAAGTAAGGCCGTCTACTGTTTTGCCCTCGTGGACGACCGCGTCTGTTTACCATCCCCTGGCGTCCGGGCCACGTAGAAGACCCCTAGTTTGCTCCCAAATTGGCGATGCATGCCTTTCGCCCGCGCCAGGCGCCTGTCATTATGGTCCTCTTTGGACATGTTGGTGCGGAGAGACCGCACGTGGAGGGCGCGTCTCCGGTATATGGAAAGGTGACATCTCTCCTCTATGTATTGAGGGTGGTGGATGTGAAGACGGGCTAGAAGGCGGCAACCCAACCCTGTCTTTGTGAGACAAGTGTATTGGTTGTTGAAGTTAGCCTCCCGATGCTCCCTGAAAGTGTTCACCATCCCCAGTGCCATGAGGTGGCTGGCAGAGGTAGAGACCCGGAGGACTAGCGCTCGTTTCATGATTATGCAGAGGAGAACCTCAAGGGCATCCCTTGCTTTTTCCGCAGGTGGTGGTAGACAGTCGAATACGAAATTGCACTGGGCACGAATGCGTTCACCAGCCGCAAGGCGTCTTTGCATCGTAACCTGCCGCGCTTTTTGAAAACCCGGCAGAGCATGCGGCCCACTTGGTCCCCCACCTGTGGGAGCTTGGCGAGTGTTGTGTCGCAACGTTGCTGGTTGTGTAAGAAGAGTCTGAGGACTCTGGTTTCCTTGGATTCGTGAATGGGACCGTTTTGCAATAATAATAATAATAATTGGTTTTTGGGGAAAGGAAATGGCGCAGTATCTGTCTCATATATCGTTGGACACCTGAACCGCGCCGTAAGGGAAGGGATAAAGGAGGGAGTGAAAGAAGAAAGGTAGAAGAGGTGCCGTAGTGGAGGGCTCCGGAATAATTTCGACCACCTGGGGATCTTTAACGTGCAATGACATCGCACAGCACACGGGCGCCTTAGCGTTTTTCCTCCATAAAAACGCAGCCGCCGCGGTCGGGTTCGAACCCGGGAACTCCGGATCAGTAGTCGAGCGCCCTAACCACTGAGCCACCGCTGCGGGTTGCAAGGAATGATTGATTGCGGAGCATGCGCACGAGGGGCGCACATTCTGATTTCCGCAGTGTGCCCTGCAGACCACAGTCTCGGGAACAGCGGTCCACTATGCTGGCGGCTGTTTGCAAGCTGGTCTACATGTACTCTAGGCGTCCTTGCGTAGCCCAGAGAGTGATGTCGGCGTATATCGCGTGCTGGAGTCCTTCGACACCACCCAGCGGGGCAGGTAGACGCATCATGGATATGTTGAATGGCAGAGGGGACAGCACCCCGCCTTTTGGATTGCCGCTCGTGCCTTGCAGGAAAATTTAATGCTCTTGGTGCTGTATGCGGATGTAGGACACTTTGTGAGAAATTGTTTCACGTAATTGAAGGTATGGGTGCCGCAGCGAGCTTGAGCCAAGTGTGAGGGTATGATCTCCCGAGGTACGTTGTCGAACATTCCTTTCAGGTCTAGCGCGAGGAATATATATATTGTCGTTTGGACGTATGTGGCGGGGTTCAAGATTTCACGGTCGAGTTGGAGCAGGACTTTTTCTGCGGATCTGTGTGGGTGAATTCCGAACATGGTATCCGCGAAGGTGTTATGTTGTTCGAGGTAATCGGACAGCCGAAACCACACCATCGTCTGCATCAATTTGCCCAATTACCAGGTGAGACATATGGGGCGGAGGTTTTTCATGTCGATCGCTTCCCCGGCCTTCGGGATGAAGGTGAAACGTTCCCTCTTCCAATCAATGGGGAGGGCAGTTTTTTCCGTCCTGATCACATTGATAAATACTAGAAGACACTGGTACGCTGAATCAGGAAGGTTCATCAAAAGTTTAACGGTGAACATTGTCCGGGCCCGGCGCGGTGCCCCTTTTCATTTTGGCTTGACTGGCCCGCAGATCGTGAAGCTGGAAAGGCTTGTGCAACTCCGAGCTTTCTCTACCTGCGTAGGAGTAGGCCGATCTGCGGGCGTCCTGAGTTATGCAGAGGTAGCGATCTAGGAGCGCCTGTACCAACTGCGTTGTATTTCCTTGGAATGAGTGCATGGCTTTGTGTAGTTCCTTCTGCGTTTCTGTGCGGGTTTTTGTCAGGTTAATGAGTGCTGAGAATAGCTGCAGCGTGTTGCGACTCAACATTTTCCTCGTCGGCATGTTACACCGGTCCACCCAGTTGGAGTCAGCGTGCTGGGTCATGTAATCTGCTGCCTGCCGGGCGAAGTCCGCAATGCGCGCTTTCAGCTTCTTGTTTTGTTTTTGGGGCTTCCAGCGGTACGTAAGGCCACGGCGCGCTTCCCAGAGGTGGAGAAGGTTTTTTTGCACGTCCTTAACCACCTCATTGAGCGGTATCTGGTCCTCGTGGGAGCTAAGGTGTGATATGACTGACCGAGACCAGTTTGTTGGGCCCTGCTCTATGATGTTTGTGTTTGCGCCGGATGAGAAAATTTGGAGAAAGGTGGTCCAATTGGGGATGCCTGTTCGTGCGGTGGGGAGCTTTAGGGGGTGTGTATAAATAGGGGGGTTGAGGATGCAGTGGTCGCTGACGGTGGTATTTTCGGCGTTAACCCAGTGTGCGTGCCTTAAGTTGCCAATGAAGGTGAGGTCCGGGCATGTGTCTGGGGTCACCGAGTTGCCTGCGCGGGCAGGAAAAGCCGGGTCGGTGTGGAAGGTGAGCCACAGTGTGGATGCCAACTCTACCAGCATGCGTCCGTGCGATTCCTCCTTATGATAGCAACATAGCTGGATAGGGGCTTTGAAGTCGAAAACAATCAGCAGGAGGTCGCGTTCCACCTCTTCAAGTGTACGGCTAAGAAGGTACTCTAAGATCACTCGCTTCTGTTTCGGGGAGCATTATACATTAAATACGTGCAGGGGAGGATCCGGTCGATGAAGGGGAGGATCCCAACCATGGCTTACGAGTACGGTATATTGAAATCGAGGTCAACTACGGTGGCTGTGTGCGACTTGTATACGACAAGACATGACGAGGGGTCTCCGTGGAAAGTCGCGTAGTTACTAAACTTGGCCGCCGCACCTGGATCCTGGGGGGCAACTACGGCGGGAAAAAGCTCCAAAGTTTCTAGGTAGAGCCGCAGGTTCGCGCGTTTCTGTGAACCTTGAACCCTATGAAATTTCATTGCACTACGATTACCAGTTTGTGTGTTTTCGGAGGAGGAGAACGCTTGTTAGGCCGTCCTGCCATCAATAGGATTGGAATTGAGAGATGGGGGCTGATGGCACTCCGGCAAAGAGCCAGCACTGGATGGGCAGGTGATATTCTGTTTTTCAGTTTTCGAGCCGAAACTAGTCTTTATATTGCAGAAATTCCTAGGCCTGGACGCCACAGGACAAAGCCGCCACACCCGGGCGTTGGTATAATAGTCGTTTGAGACTCCAGCTCTGAACAGTTGGGAAGAGCTCCCATCTATTTCAGTTTAGCGAGGGAAGGAGAAGAGAAGGAATGTTCTGAAATACCCACACCATGTTGAAGCTATCGTAAGCTTCCCCACGTTGTAGACGCCGCCCATCATATTCAGGATGAATTTGACTGCCGGAAACATTAGGATACTACACTTCATTCTGCTTAGTATCGCTCGTCAGCCTTGCTGAGCCGCTTTGCGGGATTTCGGAGCAAACGGTGACGTTGGCAGTAGTCGTTATAGATTTCGCAGAATGACAGAAGCTTTTGCCTAACATTCTCCCAACCAGAAGATCTACTATGAGGTGGACGGTTGGTAAGCGCTCGGAAGGCCACTCCAGCGGTCCCATTAACTTTCAGTCTCGTGGCCAGGAGCCCAGAAGATGCGTTTGAGGCTGCGGTCGCTATCATCGACTGTTTGCTTCTAGAGAAGGTAGGCCAAGGATAATAACTCGGCTGTGAGGCGGCTGGTACAGGTGTGGCACGAGTCTGTATTTATGATTATAGTGCCGGGATCTGCACAGGCTTACGCAAAGGTTCCCTCCACAGAGTGTGCGCCATTTAGAGCCTGAAAGAAGAGCCCGTCAACCTGTGTTCTCTGGTGAACTATGGTTGCAGTGTAAAATCACTGGGGCTATGGTACTGCTGTGTCTATGTAGTATAACTCTTGACACTTAGTTTTTGAGGAGAGAAAATGGCGCAGTAACTTTATCACATATATCGGTGGACACACGAACTACATCGTAAGGGAAGAGATAAATAGGTAGTGATAGAAGAGAGGAAGAAAGAGGTGCCTTTGGAGACGCCGTCGGAATAATTTCGACCACGTGGGGATTTTTAGCTCACCCCGTCGGCCTTTATACCTCTTAGTATACCTCTTCTTTTTCACTGTATTACTGTTCAATTACCCGAGCGTGCGCCTGTCTTCTGCATTGTCGCGATTTTGCATCAATGATCTCCCAGAAGCTGAGGTGCCTAGAGTCTGTGCTTCCACAACTCACAGCACCAAGCACGCTCTTTCGGCGTGTACTCATGTTGGACAAGTAGACTGCTTATTAGGCGGCACCCGTAGGCCATCTGGGAAAGCTGCATGTATTTGGTTCCTGAGGTGCGCATCCCGCAATGCCGAGTACGAGTTAAGCGTAACGACTTCAATAGTTTTCATAAAACGTAGCCACCGGTAGGCCCAACACTGGTTTGCGCCTACCCGGCATTTGTCTGTTTTGCTAGTACAAAGGTGCGACACGCCATAGGGGATGCGTAAATGACAAAGGCATGAGTGACCCGGAGCGGGTTCTGCAGCGCAACCATCCGCGCAGGTTAGAGACGCAGTGAATTATACGCTCGACCCGCTGAAGTCATTGGCGAAGCTTTGTCTGCAGCATTGACCGTCGGAATCTGGGCCGCCGGATAGACATAATGCTGAGGAAGACTTGTTGAACACTTCCCTTAATATAACTTGAATCTTTCAATGACATCACGATTTCAGCTGTCGATGCTTTGTGGAGTCTCTCGATTGGAGTCGGGGAACGTGCGATCACTGGCATTGTCAGCATAACCTCCCCTCCCCCCACACACGCAAGCATGAATCATTCTGCTCATGTCGACCCCCGCACACTAATAGCTCCCACGCATCAAGGCGACCTATTCACACACCCGAGGAATAAATATCCGGCTGGGGCACAGCCCTATACCAGTGGCGGAGCAAGTTCGGCGTGGCACAGGTTGGTCGCTTATCCCTAAATCACCCAAAATTACTCAATTGAACGACGCCTTTGACGACGACTTGGCTTGTCTAGCGGGCCGCCTGGTTCACCAATATGAACCAGGCAGTGACAATCCCGATTTAGTGATAAGCGGTCACCGGTGCCGGTTTTCAATCCGGCGGGGCTGACCAGATGCCTTATGAGGGGATGCAGCCCTCGAAGTAAGTTACTAATTTATTCCATGTCTGGCCCCCTTCCTACTCCCACTTTTCTCTATTCTTTACAGAAGAGCAAAGAAAATCAGAATCCAACTGCATAGTGTTATATTCAAGGCATATCCTGGGCAGTCCAAAATGTCGTACCAAGCTTGCTTTTACACAAACTTTGCCATCAAATAAAACACCGTGCTGGGCTACTCGCAACGAATGCAGCGCAAAGAAGCCAGCCACAGAAAAAAAGACGACACGAAACAAACAGCGCTCTTTGTTTCTTGTCGTCTTCTCTTCTATGGTTGCCTTTATTGCGCTGTGTTCGTTAAAAGTTTGCAGTGAAAATGAAGGAAACAGGGGTGTGAATCTGCCGGCACGCCTCCGTCTAGCCATTCATTAGTCGGATCCTAGTCAAACATGAATAGAATGGACGCCTTTGTGCAGTGAAAGACGCATAGCTGCGTCAATACAGTACAAAGGTGCGCCAGTAATATTAGACAAACGGTTGTGTGTGCCACCTGCCGGAATCAAACACTAATTTTCTCGATGTTACAAAGCAGAGGCCATGAGTGTTCAGACTGGAAAACGACACTGACGTCTTCTCACGGGCGCAGGAGCGAAAGAAAGACGTGATTTAATAAATATGGGTGTTGGGCGATGCACCGCTTTCATCAAAAACATTTCCCCGATAGCTCAGGTCAGTTCTGCATACCAACGCGCTTCGCAGTGGCAATGGCCTGGAGTGCGGTCGTCACGGGCGTCTCCTCCAGTGTGGAAGACGGCGCCGCCTTAAGGTGTCGAGCCTTATAGGATGCCGTGGGGGGGTGAAAAGGGGCGCGGAGGAGATTGCGGCGGAGATTATGGGTGGCAAAGTGCTGTATCCAGTGTTCCTGGGAAGGTAGCACCATTTATCTCTCGGAAGCTGGTTGTGTCTTGTGATCGCGCTAATGACTCAGTCTCCTTAATGTGACTCTCTGCGCTCGGACGAAGTGGGTAAATACTTCCGTCTCTACATTAGAACGCTGAGAGGCATGCCCTAATTGGAATTCGCTGACTTGGAATTCGCTATTTATGTAAGAACTTCGATAAAACGATTGCCATTTTTATATAGATGAAATGTGTTTTCCAGGTGAAAATTGCCCTACGAACTTTTCCTTCTATAAGCTACTGGATCTGCAATATGCTGGGATTCCGATAATAAATCAGCAGAATGTGCTGTGTGACTCAAGCCCAGGTGCTTCCCCTTCCATCTGATTTGTGCAGGTGCGTTCCATTCATTGCACGCCATGGTAGCACTAATAGGATACTCCTAGTTCTTTCGTGGATCATCACTGGATCGCTCAGGCACCCTTGGCTGTGCTTCCATTTTTTCTCCTTATTTTGTCGTCTAAACGCTCATCGATCTCGCGATGACCAGCGCCTTTGCTGTTCATTTTTACAACCAAAACTTGCGGATGAAAAAAACGCTACGCACTTACGGAAGAGGATGTGTACATTAATGAGAACCTGCCTACCCAGACAAAGAAGTTGTTGTGGCAAACTAAACAGGAAGCAAAGAAGAAGTCGTACAAGTTTGCATGGTTGAAAAATGCAAAATCTTTGTGAGGAAGATCGAGGGCTCTGGAGCTATAAGAATTGAGAGCGTATGTGAATTTGGTAAGCTTGAGTAACCATGAGTGAGGACTTCGGCTCATTTACCGACTGGAATACACACAGAAGTAGTTTGTTTAACTCCCAAGTAAATTCTGCTCTAGACCTTATCCATATCAACATAAGGAGCATCAAGAAGCACTGCAATTTATTAAATATCTACTTCTCTGATTTGCTTGGGTACTTTGATATTGTACTTTTGACTGAAACAAATGTCAACGAGTATGAGTCTGATACGTTTATTCTTCCAGGATTTCAATCTTTCTCTTGTTGCCGTGACTCTGGTAGGGGTGGTGGCGTATTAGGATTTGTTAAAGAATGCTGGCACATTGAAAGAGTAGCTTGTGCTTTTACTGCTGCGGAAGTAGTAGCTCTTTCACTCAGTTGCAAAGATGAGACATTTATTGTGCTAGCAGTTTATCGCCCTCCGAACTCAATACTAGAAGTATTTTTTTCTGAACCTGCGGAATTCTTAACTCACCACGATCGAATTAATGTAATAATAGCTGGAGACCTTAATATTGACATTTCCGAAATAAAGAAACCCGGTGTTGAGTGCTATTTAGATTTACTAGTTTCATATGGAATAGAAAATATGATTTCTAGTTTTACTAGGGAAGAGGTCATGGGCACCAGACTTAGTCGTGCATCGCCCGTATAGCAGTATGACTCCCGAATAATGTCGCCAACGCTGCAGTAATACGAAGAAAGGTGGCGGATCATTATTTCACAGTGCTGTGTGTTCTGGCGCAAGAAAGGGAAACGCCGGGTCACACCGTTAGAACGATAAACATAATTGATAACAAGTGCTTGGATGAGCACGTTCAAACTTTTGATTGGAGGTCTCTGCTAAGTCAAACTCACCTTGATGCTTATAACTCCTTAGTAGCTAAGTTTGATGAGATATATGCCAGTTCCACGAAGGAGGTTAAAATCAAGTTAAGAAATCCAGAGAAGAAATGGATAACGAATGATATACTTAAACTTTCTCATGAGAAGGACAAACTATGGAATGACTATAAACAAGACGTCGAGAATCTTGCCTTGAAAGAGCAGTATAGGGCACATCGTAATAAGCTTACTGCTATGCTGAGGCAAGCAAAGAAGCAATATTTTTCTGCTTTGTTTTCTAGGTGTAGCAGCAATTCGAGGAAAACTTGGAGTCTATTAAATGAATTATTAGGCAGACAGAAGAAATCTAATTTGGATGAGAAGTTGCTCTGTACTTTTCTGAAAGCAGATCCTTCGACCATTGCAAATTCTTTTAATGATGCGTTTGTATCATCCATTAGGGAACTAAAAAAACAAACTGTTGTGTCTACCATTCAATACCAAGGCAAGAAAACAATTCTGCTGCTTTTCCTCCTGTTGATCAAGATGAGTTGTGGAACTTTATTAGGACGCTACCAGACAGCAAACCACCAGGCTACGATAAGATTAGACTGTGTGATTTGCGAAACAATTACTCTAAACTTAAATATGTACTTTTACATATTCCTAATGGGTGTTTCAAGACCGAAGAAATACCATCAGGTCTGAAGATCTCAGTACTAAGACCCATCTACAAGTCGGAAAAAAAGACAGATCAAACAAATTAGAGACCAATTGCCATACTTCCAGTCATTAGCATCCTGATGGAAAAAATTGTGCACCAATATATGACATGTCTTTGTGAGAAGTATTCTTGTTTGTGTACAACACAGTATGGTTTCCGTCGTAATATTGGTTTGTTTGAGCTTCTTGAAGATTGCTGTGGTTTTATCAATGGTAACTTGGATGTTAATCGGTGTGTTTTTGGATTATTTTTGGATTTATCGAAAGCATTCGATACCGTGGAGCACTCCGTTTTGTTACATAAGTTGGGAAGTATTGGATCCGTGGTCCATACCAACAATTTTTTGCAGGTTACGTTTCGCACCGTAAACAAGTAGTGAAAATTAAAGAATTATTTAGTACTTTTTCTCATATTCAGTACGGCGTTCCACAAGGTTCTGTTTTGGGAACCTTTTTGTTTAATGTTTATGTAAATTATATGGTTAATCTAACTATAAATGCAAAATTATTTCAGTATGCTGATGATACAGCTTTAGTGATATCCCATGAATCAAGCCCACTCGCACTGAAATTACTTCAGTACGATATCAATAAAATAGTAGACTGGTTATCTGGAAATCAAATATACATAAACATAAACCAAACTGTGTTAATGTGTTTCAGAAATCCGTACAAGAATGTTGATCTTACCCTGTCGGTTATTCTGCATGGTAGCAACTGTGACAAATGCGAATGTTCGCCACTACCCTACTCGAGCAGTGTTAAATATTTTGGCCTATATCTTGGTTCCGACATGTGTTGGTCTTCTCAAATTGACAATTTATTAAAACGACTTCGTGTTCTTTCTGTGCAGCTTTATCATATCAAATACACTACACCTATAAACTTGCGTCAGACTGTGTATAGATCTTTAGGAGAATCTACCTTTAGATAAGGTGTTTCAGTGTATGGTTCTTGTGCACCTTGTAAGATTAAGAAGGTAGATAGCTTCCTAATCTCCTCTAATTTATTTATGACACTGCTTACGAGAAGTACGACCATAACACCAGAATGGTCAAAGCAGGAGTTATTCCTCTGCATGACTTGTACTTGCAGGTGGTAGTTCTGAGAAACTACTTTTCAGCACAGTTTAAACAGTCGGATAAAAAACCAGATTCGCTTAGGCACATAGCGCGTTATAAAGTTCCAAGGGTTTATACACATTATGGTAAAAGGACACGACAGTTCTATATACCCTACCACTTTAACAAACTGCCAGCAAAGGTTTTTGATTGTGATTCATTGACGGCTGTGAAATCTGGACTGCAAGCGTGGTTTGAAAGTTTTAAAGGAAATACTGAGTTTTTTTTCTAATTTCTATCTTGTTTGTGTTCTATTTATTAACTCCAGATTTTCATTGCGTTACATAATTATCAATCGCTAAATTTGTTGACTGAACTATATGTAATATTTCGGGTTTGTGTTATTGCCAATTTTTTCTCTTCTTCTTCTTCTTGCATTGTAAATTGTGCAATTTCAACGTTTTGTATTGACCGAATGCTGTTGTGACTGCCGTGGCCCGCCCACAAGCGCTTGCGCTTCTGCGGGCACACGCTATGTACTGTATGTACATATCTTTCAATAAAATTCCTGCTTGTATGTATGTATGTATCCTCAGCCGGCAAAAAACTCCTAAAGCTCATTAACATTGGCTACAATGCGCATGCAGAGGAAAGGACAAAGCGTCCAGAGCACGTTACTGTTCCAACCCCTGCCACAGAACATGACAAAAGCGACTCTCATGAAAGCCGTCGAACCGCACGCGCGCCTCTACAACGGCCACAGATATCGCTGCGTAGTCCTACAGAGATGCTGCTGACCCACACCACGGGCGATGGTATACGGCCGCCGTAATCTATCAAAACACGTACTTTCAGAGACTCACTTTCTGTGCCCTAAACATTAAGCATGCGGAAAAGGTCGTAATAGCACTCGTCAATGCAGAACCAGGGTCATGGTTTATCATTACCGACTCCCGCGAAACCTGCCGCAATCTAGAGCAAGGACGCATGTCTCAACGTGCCGCCAAAATGTTGCCACAGAAAAAATCTGAAAATTGGTTGTTGTGTAAAGGAAACAGTGCATTAGCTGTCTAGCATCTTGATGGGCTCCTGGAGCTCGCCGTAAGCGAATGGATAAAGCAGGGACTGAAAACGAAAGGAAGAGGTGCCGTAGTGGAGGGCTCCGAAACGATTTTGACCACTTGGAGATCTTTAATGTGCACTGACGCCTTTCTGACCACTCGGATTCTTTATTCGACTCCTTATCTCCACCCAAAGAAACAAGATGTGGTTGCCCTTAAGGTCATTCTTTGCAAAATTATTAAGTCTGCCATTGACCTCCCCAATCACTGCTTCAAACAGCCGTCTTATGTTCCTTGGGGAGGGTGAGTATTTTTCGGGAGCTCCGGAAGGCAGACATTACAAATCAGTATACGCGCTTGTCGCAAACGAAGTACAGTCACCGCCTTCTTGTACGACTCCAGAGCCAACACACCACTCTCATTTTACGCAGGTTTTGTGTCCAAGAACTGTGGAGACTCGCCCTCCATGTGAGACCTCTTCCAGCCTACATGTCACATGAAATCATATATAGTGATCGGCGCCTTGCACGAGAGGAATTCCTAGCCCAAAATTATGGCAGCAGAACAGGAGTACGCGACCTGGGCGCATCTGGCCCTCACCGAAGGGAGTGGTACACGGCGGCGGTAGTTCACAGCGGCGATTCAGTTAACGGCCTCACCTTCAGAGCCCGCAGTGCATCCACGCAGGAAAGGTCGCGATTGCTCTCCCGCCCTCATATTCCGATTCAGAATACATAATCAGTGACTAGAAGGAGCCTGTCAGAATGTTGAACAAGGCAGCATGCCCTTCCCAGCCAATCTGATCTACCTAGATTGCATAAGGAATACGGACCCCGCACAACGTTACCCTATTAGAGCCCGTGCTCACCAAAGGGTTGCCTGGACACGACACAGCAGATTCAGCCGCCCGTGCGCTCTCTTCCATGGCTGTTTTCTCCTCCACTTTCGATCAGGTACCCAATTTTAATCCGGTCTATACCTTCAAAGTTATTGCAACATACTATCAAAAGGGCGAATAAGTGGTTCCTTCTCCGCCTTCTCAGCTATACATTGTTGTGCCCGGCAGGCCTAAAACACTTCGACCCCCCCCTTTAGCGACAGCTGTCCGATCTGAAGAGTGATGTATTCGGACACCTACACATGGTGTGGGGCCTGCCCCTCCAGCCCGGCTGTTCCCCCCATCCCCAACCCAGCTGGACTAGTAGGTGACCCTGCTCGGCTGCCACGACCTACAGCCCAACACCCCATAGTTAGGCGCGCATGGGTGGCGTGCACCGCCACTGGGATCCCATACTCGGGTTTTCCACCCAGTGTTTTTAAGGACCGGTACCTTACGGGCTGATCCAAGCATACCTCCTTTTCGTTGTATAAACAAAAAATATTTCACCACCACCACCAGACGGTGGCGGCCTCATTTTTTTAACGCAAACTTTATGCATTTTAGATAGTCTTCATCAAACTCTATCTTCGGTGCTAAAAATCACTTCAGCTTCACCTCGATTAGAGCTTAACCTGAATCTAATATCATCGCCAGACGATCTAACGACCCAAAAAGCAAAACCATGCGCGTGAAAATCATACCGGTTTTTTAATGTCCGGGCATTACCCCCGTTCACACGTACGGTACCATGGCATATACGTCTGTCTTGGTAGAAAAAGTTAAATGAGCAAGAAAAATAAGAAAATTACTTAGCCCACTCTATCTGTGTGCACCGAGTAGAAATAGCAGATAAAAAAGTTTCCGCCACCGTCTGGAAGACCTTGAAGTAACAAGCATTAGCAGTTGGGTTTATGCAATGTTTTATGCTTTACCGAAAAAAGTAACTAAATACGTTCCTCGTTACTTTAAAAAAACGGAACGCGTTATCACCCCACGCTACTTACAAAAAAGGTAACGAGTTACCATTACCGTTAGCTCTCCCCCTATCCTCTATTCCTGTCTCCACACCCTCGTTCATTTCGTTTCTTCTCTCTGTCTGCTATCATTTATTTGCGCTCCCCCAGCTTAGGTGCTTCAGTATCGATGGCAAATGACGCGGCTAGCAAAAATCTTTTCCTTTCATTTTATTATTTTTTTATAAAATCTTCATACTACTACTCCCGTTACCGTTACGGGAAAAAAGTACCGCACGTTACATCAAGGCCATGGTTTTTAATTTGTGCGTCTTCGCATTAAGAACTCACGATAAATTTACAACGCTCATATTTCACATAGAACTTCTAGCCCAAGCAACGACCTTACAGAAATGTTGATTTAACGAGGATACTTAGCACAAATGCGCAGGAGCTTAGAAATCTTATCTTTCCCTACAGTTGCCTGCAGAGTTGCATGTGATGGCTTCTAACTCTGTGGCTTATGATGAAGCCGATTTGTGAACGTGACAGTAAACACAAAATGACATTTCATCGTGAATTCTAACTTCAGAAAGACATCGATGAACTGTCAAAAAATTTAAGGTATTTCTGAAAAATGCGATGTTCCAAAATGCTCGGCATGCTCCCACTGTTTAGAGAGTTGTGAGTGTGAGTGGTTTGGAGAGGGGAGGAAGGGGGACACCCACCGCGGTGGCTTAGTGGTTAGGGCGCTCGGCTACTGATCCGGAGTTCCCAGGTTTCATCCCGACCGCGATGGTTGCGTTTTTATGGACACAAAAACGCTAAGGCGCCCGTGTGCTGTGCGATGTCAATGCATGGTAAAGATCCCCATGTGGTCTATATTATTCCCGAGCCCTCTACTACGGCGCGTCTGTCTTCCTTTCTTCTTTCACTCCCTCCTCTATCCTTTTCTTTAAAGCGCAGATCAGGTGGCCGCCGATATATGACACAGATACTGTGCCATTTTTCTTTCCCTAAAACACAATATTTAGGCGCCCGAGTGCTGTGCGACGTCAGTGCATGTTAAAGGTCCCCAGGTGGCCGAAATTATTAGGGGAGCCTCCACTGCAGCACCTATTCCTTCCTCTTTCACTCCCTCCTTAACCCCCTTCATATATGGCGCGGTTCAGGTGTCCAACGATATATGAGACAGATACTGCGCCATTTCCTTTCCTCCAAAACCATGCTAGGTATTCGAAATATGTTTTCAAATTTGCTGAAAATACGTCACTTAAAGCATGCTTCGAGCCCGTTTCAAATACGCGAAAAATAGCATTGCGGCGTTCGCATCTCGTAAATTAATTGAAAGTGTACCCTCGTAAAGATAAAATTAATACTTCTGAAATATTCGTCATATAAAGCATGTTTAGAGCACGTTTGAAACACGTTAGAAAATAGGTATTCGAATTTAGCATCTAGTCGATGTATTAAATGTGTAATTTTGCAAAAATGAAATTAGTTCTGAAAGTATACCGCGATTTTAGTAAACTGGAAGTCGTTTAAAACCCTATGTGAAGCACACTTTTAAGTGCCGCAGAACACTCAAGTGCACGAAATCGCGTTTCAGGAAACGGCCTTTGCTGGTTGGCAATGTATTAAAGTGTACTTTCGCAAATACGACACTAATTCGTTCAATGTGCACTTGCATTCTAACGAATATAAGAGCCGTCTGCGTAAACGTATTTGGCACGCACTTTATGTTGCCGTTGAACAGTGAGTGCTCGAAATCGCGTTTCTGTGAATAACATGTTGGCAATGCATTTAAAGCGTACATTGGTAAATAAGAAATTAATTTTGCATAGTATACGTCGATTCTAACAAATGGGTACTCTGCGTCCGCATACCTTCAGCACTCCTCTAGCTGCCGTGGATCAACTTAGTGCTCGAAATCACGTTTCTGGGAACAGAGAAAACTCTTCCTTTTCTTTCGTTCATTCGTTTACGTTAACTTTTAGCAGGAAGGCAATCACCACTTATTTAATTTACGTGTAGGTGGTGGTGGTAGTGCTTTTATTAAAAATAATAGTAAAAAGGAAGGAAAAGATTTTTGCTAGCCCCCGGCATCTGCCATCGATACTGAAGCACCTGAGCTGGGGCTTTCTTCTTTCACTCCCTCCTTTATCCCCTCCCTTACGACGCGGTTCAGGTGTCCAACGATATATGAGACAGATACTGCGCCATTTCCATTCCCCCAAAACCAATTAGATTAGCTGGGGCAGCGGAAATAAAAGGACAGCAGGCAGAATGGAGAAATAGAGGACAGGGGGAGAAGTAATATGTACAAGCTATTTACACAATAAGAAATGTGTCCAGGTTGTGCGCGTGATTAGTTCATTTTAGAGGAATTAAATCACACACGCGCACAGCACTGTGTAGGTTACAACTGGATTGGGGCGTCCAGTTATTAATCGTTCAAGGTAGAACTCGCGGAGCGTTCGGTCACTGCGTGTAACTACCTGACGGAGAACAGACGGGACGTCAAGCCCGTGTGTTCGAGGAATGCACAGAGGCTCACCAAAGTTCGCTCACGAGTGCGCAAACTGCCCTGCGGCCACAATAGCGTCTTGATGGATTCTGGTAGTATGCCCTGCGCACTATAGGCCGCGAGCATATCGCGACGAGCATCGGCGAACGCGGAGCAGCGAAGGAGCAGATGTTCTAGTGTTTCCACTGCACCGCATCCGTCACACACATCACTCGTCGCGATTCCGTGACACACCCGTCGTTCCCCGGGCGACACGCAGGCAATGCGCGCGCGGAGGATCATTGCACGTTGTGACCGTGTAAGTGCGCGACAGCCGGTGACACTGTCGATGCGCTCACCTCCCGCGATGCGTGGGTCGGGGTGCTGCTTTCGGAGATGGTCGTGAATGGCCGCACGCACGTCCTCCAGCGCAAGGGGCAGATCGCTGGCAGGTAGTTGGTGTGCAGCGGTCGCGAGGTCGTCAGCTTCTTCGTTGCCGGCGATGCCGCAGTGACCGGGCACCCACAGTGCACGCACGGCTCAACCTCTCTGCGCGAGGCGCTCGATGCGCGAGCGAATTTCCCGCACTAGTGGGGTACCACGGCCATTAAATTGCAGGCGGCTGAGGGCGGCACGGGAGTCGCACAGCAGAGCACTCCTGGGCGGCGGAGGGCCGAGGGTGAGCAGCAGGTCCAGCCCGAGCCTGATCCCCATCAACTCCGCCGTGGTGGAGGAGCCCAGGAAGGCCGCGTGTTGCTGGCTGTGCAGTCGCAGGGCGGGGATGGTGGCCGCCGCAGCAAGGGAGCAGCTGTCGCGGGCCACTGAGCCGTCGGTGTACACGAGGAGATGGTCCTGGAGCTCCTCGTGTATGACGGCTCTGGCCAGCTGCTGCACAGCGCAGAGGGGTGTGCTCCGCTTTCCCGCGATGCCGACGATCTCTTGCTGTACCTCCGAGGCAGCATGCCAGGGCGCGCAGTAGCCGTAGGGAGGTGGGCCTTGGGTCTATTGCTCACACTCAAGCAGCGCCGCGCCCATTCGTGAGCGCGGGTGCGAGCGCATACGCTGCAGCAGCGAGCCGCCGTCCGGTGCTCGGTGAAGCCGGTCGATGTGATTCAGTGCCCTGCGCGCTGCTTGGAGCTCAAGGGGCCACACTCCTGCCTCGGCCAGCGTTGCGGCGCACTGCGAGTTTTTGGGCAGGCCTAGGCACACGCGCAGGGACTTGCGGTGCTGAAGCTCGAGCTTCTTCCTGCGCGGATTGCGCACCGTGACTAGCGGCAGCGCATAGAGCACCGCCCCCAAAGCTGCGGCATTGTATAGACGCAGCGCGGCTTGCTGGGAAATGCCCTGGCCTCGAGCGGTGAGCTTGTGCACGGCGGCGGTGATCCTCTTCACCTGCAGACAGGCCTTGGTCGCCGCGGGGCGGAAGGAAAGGCGCCAGTCGATGTCCAGGCCAAGGTACCGCACCGATTTACGCCAAGGAATCGGAGTCCCGTCCAGTGACAGTGGCGCAAGGTGCGCGCGCGAGCGCGAAACGCCGGCCATGGCCACCGATTTGCCCGCGCTCAGCGACAGACCAAGGCTCGCGCAAGCTGGCATCGATTGCGGTCAGGGCTCCCTGAAGGCACCCCCGCACGCGGAACGCCTCGCCCGGTGGTCCCCGGCACCACAGAGCTATGTCGTCTGCATATATGGACATGTACACATGGTGTCGCCCGCTCGTGGGGAGGGAGGCCGGCACCACCGACATGGCCCCATTAAACAGAACTGGTGATAGGACAGAGCCCTGCGGCACGCCCATGTCGACCGGGCGAGGCTTGGAGAGCTTACCCCCTACTCGTACGCGCATGGTGCGCCCGCTCAGGAAGCCATGAACGTATCGCAAAAGGCGCCCGCTCACACCGGCCCCCTCAAGCACCGCGAGAATTGGTGCGCGGTGAACGTTGTCAAAAGCGCCCGAGACGTCCAGTAGCAGCAGCAGCGCAACCTGGCCTGCCGCCCTGGCATGCTCCAGCGCTGTAACAACGTCCGATATAGAATCGGCCGTGCACTGCATCCCACGGAAACCCGTCTGCCGCTCGTCAAACAAATCAGCCTCCGCAGCCCGCTCGTTCAGACGCTGCAACGCCATATGCTCCATGAGCTTACCTGCCGCCGATGTTAATGCCACTGGCCGGTATCCGCTCAGCTCCGTAGGTGGGCGCCCTGCCTTTCGGATGGGACAAGCGACCGCGCGGTTCGCCAATCCTCCGGTAGCTCCCCGCGTTCCCACACCAGGTTGATCTGCTGCAGGAGGATCTGTCGTTGCTGCGCATCCAGGTTTCGCAGCATTTGGTATGTCACCCCGTCCGGTCCGGGCGCCGAGCGGCGGCGGCAGCGCTGCAGCGCATTGTTCAATTCCGCCGCGGTGAACGGCGCATCACATGGACCTTCCGAGGCGACGGGCGAGGGACTGGCGTCGCTTCTGGGGCTCTCAGGAGCAGCTATGTTAGCGGTGTTTGCGGGGCTGGGCGGCGCGAACCGATCGGCAAACCGCTCTGCCAATTCTACAAAGCTGAGCCCGCTGGAGATTGCGAGGGCGGCCAGCGGTTGACGGTTTGCCTGTGGTTCGGTGATGCGCCGCAGGGTGTCAAACAGCCTCCGCGAGCTGACATCTTCCTCCATCCTTTGGCATAGTGAAGCCCACTGCCGGCGGTATAGCTTGTTGGCGTGGCGGCGCGCTGCTGCGTCCAAGCGGTTGTAGACAGTCCAGTCGGCGGCTCTGTGAGTCCGTCGCGCCCGTCGCTCTGCGCGATCTCTCTTCTCGCACAGATTGAGCAGCTTCATATCAGGTGTGGGCTGCCCTGCCCTTATTTCTGCTCGTTGGGTGGCTGCGAGAGCGCTTCGGACTAAACTTGAAAAGAAATCTGCGCCAGTGGCCTCCGCCTCGTCGACCGCCCGTCTGAAGGCACTCCAGTTGGTAATGGAGTAGGAGCACGTTTCGGGCGCGCCTCCATCGCAGTGGGTTCAATTAGGATGGAGTAATGATCCGAGCCCCAGAGAGATGGTGATCGGCGCCATGTCGCCTCGATGCCTCTGGATGCGATGGCAACGTCGATGCAGGAGCCGGTTGTTCCGCGTCGTCGAAAGGTGGGCTCGCCGGTGTTCAAGGGGGTGAGTCCCAGCTGCGTTGCTGCGTCGTGCAGGTAGTCTCCACGCGCGGAGTGGCGCGCACTGCCCCACGCACTATGGTGGGCGTTGAAATCACCACAGATGATTTGGCGCGGGACACAGCACGAAGCCACAGCACGAAAACACAGCGCGTTCCACGCGACAGCTGGACGCACATAAACACTGGCCACCGACGTGTCAACACCACCGACGCGCACTGTCAGCACCACGCACTCCTGGGCGTCAGATGTCGCCGCCGCCGAGCCGACGAGGGTGTGCTGGACGTCCTGCCGCACGTATATCGCGCACCTTGATTTCGCGGGGCGATGAGATGTGACACAACAGGGTCACTGCAGCACAGGTGGGTTCCACGCACAGTGGTGGCTGAGTGGTAGCCAATGTAGCCAGGTAGCCGCATCTGGGGCTCCCCGTCATGTGAACGTACGTGCGTCTCCTGCAGCGCGATAACTTCCGGCGAATCCTGTGCGATGCGAACTCGCATTTCGGCGTACCGCGCCGCAAGTGAGCGCACGTTCCACTGCAGGATGGATGGTATGCGGGAGGGAGTCCGGCGGTTAGCCATCATGCTGGCTTATCTGTGAGGGAGCACCCGCTGCTTCTAAGCAAGCCCGGTGTCCATCGGTGCCCCTCCGGGAAAAGTGCGCTGAAGGGCGCGCAACGCCAGCTTTAGGCGCGCGATCTCCGCGTCCCGTGCATCAGGGGGTGGCCGTGAGAAGCGGCCGCATGCTCGGGCCGCGCTGCACAGGACGCCGGGCAACCGGATAGCCGCTGCCCGCTGCCGGCGCTGCCGTTGCTTCTGTGTCTGCTGCTGCTGCTGCTGGGGTGTTCCCCTGACGACCTGCGCATAAGAAAGAGCGCGCGGCGTCTGCTGATGTTGCTGGGCTGGGGCCGCTGTCTCAGCCTGGACGACGGCTCGGACAACCCGCCTGGACATCGGGGCCATGGATGTGGCCATTAAAGTGGCCACGTGACGCTCTCAGCTGCCAGTGCGGGCACGCTGGGTCAATAGCTGCGTGACGCCCCCCGCAGTTAATGCAGCGGGGCTTGCTCGCGCAGGTACCGCAGGCTCGTGCGGCCCGCCGCAACGCGTGCATCGGGCAGGAGCACGACACACCTCAGTGGCATGCCCCAGGCTGGCGCACTTGGCACACTGGAGCGGCCGGGGACGGCAGGGGCGGACGGCGAGCCCGCGCTTGAATATGGTGATGAACGCCGGGGGTGTCGGCGCCGCAAAACGGAGAGCGAGTGTGCTGCCCGACAGAGACGCCGACACCATCGGTACCCCCGTTACACTCCGCCGCCGCTAGCAGCCCCTCCGCCGTCCTGCGCCCGTCCACACCGAAGACCAGGCCGGAGCATTGATTCCGAAGAGGAGGCTCCTTGGCGCAGACCGGCACGCCGCGGATGACGGCCGTGGCTAGCAGGACCTAAAGAGCATCGCTGCTCCCCGCGTCCACTGCCACCATATTCCGCCGCATGTTTACCCGGACGTGCGAGGACGCCCGGGCGGGATCCGATCTCCTCGGCCAACTCCCAGCCCTGTTCCCTGGTGAAGGCGGTGCCCCGGTTCGCCGGCCGAAACAGCACCGTCCCCACCAGGCTGGACGGGACCTCCACAGCAGCCGCGGCTCGCTCCAGGGCAGCTCTCCGACGCCGTTGCGCCTTGGTAGTTATAATGCGCCACGGGACCAGGCTGGCCCCAGCATCAGCGTTGCCGCTGCCTGCGGGGCATTGCTGCGGCGCGCCGCGGAGTTGGGCGCGCTCGCTGCCACGCAGACGAAGCCCCAGCCGCAGCCTGGTCTCGTGCTGCGGGATTTGGTGAGGTCGCACCCGTTTTTCTTCCGGACGCCGTCGCCCCACCACAAACAGCAGCAGCATCAGCAGCAGGCTGGAGGTGGGCTCCATGGGGCTCGCGCTGGGAAGGCCCTGCTCCTTCGAGTGTGGAGGGAGAGGGAACAGTGACGGTGGGGTCCTTTGAGGTTCCCGCTTGGCCACCCGCGATGTCCCTTTTGGTTTCCAAGTCCCTCTCCTCCTCGGACCCCGTTGAGCGTCGTCGTTTCCGGAGAGCAGACTCGTCCATTGCGGGTGCACATGCTCTCCTCGGCTGCAGGTGTCCGCGGTGAGCCCGCAGCAGCAGCATCAGGGGGGAGAGGGCATCACAGCCGGTTCCTCAGGAGTAGCAATGGCGGCAGGAAGCGCAGGGGTGGCCAGAAAATGGCGGGGAGGGAGCCGCCATGGAGTTCTACGTCTGGTGAGCGAGCGCCATGGCGTCCTTCAAGGCTAGAACGCGTGGGTCCGCCGGCGACACGTCCAAGGTCCCGATGACGGACTAAAGTTCTCCGAGGTGGTGATGAGCGCCGCCGTCAGGCACCTCACCGTGTCCCTCAGATCAGCGATCTCGCCCTGCATTCGCCGAATGGTGCTGGACGACCTTCCTCTGGACGGCGTTCGTCTCCGTGATCGTGAGCGTGAGCGGCCTGCCCTGCGTTGCTGATTGTCACCGTCGAACACAGGCCTTCGCTCGTTCACGGTGTCTGTGGCCTCCATGGGGAGACCCCGCAACGCCGCGAAGCCTTAGGCCCAGCGTCCGAAGGAGCAGAGAGCTAAAAAACACGTCCGCTCGCTTCGAACGCCCACCGGAGCTTACGTGTAGCATGATAGCATAATACTGGTAATGACGCCACGTGCGCCTTCACTCCAGAACATGCAAGCGAAAAAGACTCCTACTGGCAAGGCCGACCGGCTCCCACGGGCGCCCATGTATTTGTTGGTTGACCGTACCACTCCCGCCCGATGCCTGACGCAAGTTAAGTAAGAGTTCGGTTCTACGTACACTGCAGATTCCAACGCGGCTTCCGATGCTGTGCGACAATTTTTGCGCAAAAAATGCCTCGCCGAGCAAGATATTGTGTCTCCTCTCGAAGGCTATATGTAAGACAAGGTAAGTATATCTGATACTATCTGATACGCCTCATTTAATATCTGGTACAGGCTTCATTGAGACTCAAGATGTTAAACCTATATTTTAAACCTATGAGGCGTAGTGCTAGAATCACTGTGGCATGGGGCGGCCCGGTATTGCACTTCCTCCGGGATCGGCCTGGGTCATACTAGCGCGCGTCTGCTCTTTGCTCTTTCCATCTTTCCTCCCTATCTTTTACTGTCCAACTTTCGGCACGTGACAGCGATTATGGCTGGGCTTGAGTCAATAGGCAGGCCCGTGCTCTTTCCATTTCATGGTTCTCCCAGCAACACCGGCGGCGGCAGCGGCCCAGTATCACGCTGTAGGAGCAGTTCCTGTTTGCTGGCGTCACATTCCGCCGGCATTTCCTGCGTGGCGACATATTTCCCGTTCAGGTGCCGTGATGTGACATTGCATTGGCGTAGACTTCTTGCCGACAACGGGTTTTCTTTGGTATTGTCGTACTTCTGGCTCTAATAACGAGTTCAGTCATTACATTTGCTGTTCCCAACTTTGATCGGTATTATCCGGTGAGTCCGAATAGCACAACTTTTCAAGCTGAGCCGAAGTGAACATATTTTTATTCTGTTATTTGTATATTTTAGTGTATGTTTATTGTAGTGCAATGCATTTAATGAATAATTTTAGTATACTTTTGATGTATTAATTGTACATTTTACCTTTTTAATGTATTATTTGTATACAGTTAGAACACATTTATTGTATATAATGTGTGTTTTAGTGTATTTTTAATGTATAATGAACGTAGTAAGCGGGCAGAAAATGGAAAGTTGGTGCATATGTAAGAAACCCGCCGCGGTGGCTGAGTGGTTAGAGCGCTCGACTACTGATCCAAAGTTCCCGGGTTCGAACCCGACAGCGGTGGCTGCGTTTTTATGGAGGAAAAACGCTAAGGCGCCCGTGTGCTGTGCGATGTCAGTGCACGTTAAAGATCCCCAGGTGGTCTAAATTAAACCAGAGACCTCCACTACGGCACGTCTTCTTCCTTTCTTCTTTCACTCCCTCCTTTATCCCTTCCCTTACGGCGCTGTTCAGGTGTCCAAAGATATATGAGACAGATACTGCACCATTTCCGTTCCCCAAAAAACCAATTATTATTAATAATATTTGTAAGAATGTTCAAAATAGAACTCCTAGCATACTTAGGAAGCGTTCGTATGGCAATTTAAACATACGGAAAACATATTACAAAATTAATAGCATGTAATATTAATAATAAAAATTGTTTTTTTGGGAAAGTAAATGGCGCAGTATCTATCTCATATATCATTGGACACCTGAAACGCGCCCTAAGTGAAGGGATAAGGGAGGGAAGGAAAGAAAAAAAGGAAAAAAGAGGTGCCGCAGTGGAAGGCGCCGGAATAATTTCGGTCACCTGGGAATCTTTAACGTGCACTAACCTCGCAGAGCACGCGGGCGCCTTAGCGTTCTGCCTCCATAAAAACGCAGCCGCCGACGGTTGGGTTCAAACCCGGGAACTCCGGATCAGTAGCCAGCACTCTAACCACTGAGACACCGCGGCGGGTAATGCAGTGTATTAATAATAATTGGTATTGGGGGAAGGAAATGGTGCATTATCTGTCTCTTATATCGTTGGACACCTGAACCGCGCCGTAAGGAAAGGAATAAAGGAGGGAGTGAAAGAAGAAAGAAAGAGGTGCCGTAGTAGAGGACTCGGGAATAATTTCGACCGCCTAGGGATCTTTAACGTGCACTGTATTTAAAATGCATTTTCAGCACAACCTTTTTTCTAAGGGCTATGTGCTTGATGTCCAAGAAGATAAGCTGTTTCCATTGATTTTTAAACCTGGTGTTTATTGCTTACCACAACGACCCGAAAAAGCCACCGTAATCTCGAAAACGCAACCGTAATATTTACCGGGACCAGCCGAGGTGGCTCAGTGGTTAGCGCGCTCGGATACTGATGCGGAGGTCCCGTGTTCGAACCCGACCACGACGGCTGCGTTTTTATGGAGGCAAAATTCTAAGGCGCTTAAGGCGCCCGTGTGCTCTGCGATGTCAGTGCACGTTAAAATTCCCAGGTGGTCAGAATTATTCTGGAGCCCTTCACTATGACACCTCTTTTTTCCTTTCTTCTTTCACTCCCTCTTTTATCTCTTCCCTTACGGCGCGGTTCAGGTGTTTAACGATATATCAGTCAGATACTGTGTCATTTCCCTTCCCCCAAAAGCAATTATTATTAATTATTACTGGGCTCGAACCCGACCGCGAGAGAGATAGAAAGAGAAAATAACTTTAATTGCTACTTGAGGGTTGGCAGTTAGGGCAGGTGGGCTTAGTGTGGCACACGAGTCGAGTGCGAGTGGTGTCTTCTTGTTTGGTCTTGCGAGAAGTTTGATCCTACCTAGAAAGGAGAGAGCTGGCAGTAATGTTTGTGGGGGAGGGTTACCTTCTTATCACCAGAGGATGTGTACCTTAGTGGCAAACACTCCGTGGCCACAATAAGGACACCCGGGGTCATACTCTCCCGACAACGATCTGTAAAGTTGAGTGCGTTCCGCACAGTTTGATTGGCAGCGCGCCCACCCTTTCGTCCTGGCAGGTGGCGGTTAATGGTTCATCGCGAGAGGTTGGTCATCCAATGAACGCTTCGGCCTATTGCTGCAGTGCCGCCTGTCTGAAACAGCGTTGTCAGCGATAATGCATGCAGCCCACAACTCTCTCACCACCGCCACATACCTTAAAGGGGCAATGACAGCCTACTTTCATGCATACCCTGCTTATCGCCTTTAATTCCCAACAGGTTAAATTACAGTTCCGCCAATTTTAAGTAGATTCTGTGCGGTAAATATTGTCACGTAGTGGTGACGGCAGTCGAAGCAGCGATGAAGACGGACGAAAGGTTCATCTAAAAGAAAACTGTTTATTGGGGTGACATGCACAAAAATGGACTGAATCACTCGGCGGCGGCGAAGCGCTAAGCGCGCTCGGCGGTCGTCGAACAGAATGCCCGCCGCTGTCGGCCGTGCTCAATTTAAAGCTGATAGCGAACTTTCGAGATAAAGCGTGCAAAGTTACTAGAACATTCCGGAACAACGTACAATCAGCTCTGCCTGGCTTCGATCAATCGAGATAAATCTAGTCGCGTCATGCGTCGAAAAGAAAGCGATCAGGTGGTGTGGCGGCAGATTTGAAAAACGAACAAACATTGCAAATATTAGCGGCATTACTCCCCTCTCAAAGAAGCATCCATCTGATGCATTAAAACAAATAATGCGACTAGTAAGAGAAAAAAAACAGATCTTGAGAGAATAGAGCTTGGAAATGCAGCGGCTTTTATCGCGCATAATACGGCTTCAGACGGACTACATGGACAACTTCTGGTCGTACGCGGCGTCGCTGGAATACAGTCATTGCGTCAGGGATGACTTCATAATCCAGTTCACGTAGCCGACGAAGAACCTTGTACGGGCCGAAATAGCGGCGCAAAAGTTTTCACTCAATCCTCGGCGGCGAATGGGCGTCCACACCCAGACTTGGTCTCCTGGCTTGTATTCCGCGTTGCGTCTTCGTAGGTTGTAGCGTCTGGCGTCGGACCGCTGGTTATCTTTGATCCGTAATCGGACAAGCCTTCAAGCTTCTTCTGCGCGTTGAAGGTAGGCGGCAACGTCGACGTTCCCTTCTTCTGTAACGTTGGGTAGCATGGCGTCTAGCGTGGTCGTGGCCTCCCTGCCATGTATGAGTCTAAAAGGCGTCATCTCGGTGGTCTCCTGCACTGCGGTGTTGTAGGCGAAGACGACGTAAGGCTGGATGACATCCCAGGTTTTGTGTTCGTCATCGACATACATGGCGAGCATATCGGCGATGGTTTTGTTCAGGCGCTCGGTCAGTCCGTTGGTCTGCGGACGGTATGCAGTTGTCCTCCGGTGGCTGGTTTGGCGGTAGCGCAGGATGGCTCGCGTTAGTTCCGCCATGAATGCTGTTCCTCTGTCCGTGATGAGCACATCGGGGGCGCCGTGTCGAAGAAGAATGCACTCCACGAAGAATTTGGCGACTTCTGCTGCTGTTCCGTTCGGTAGGGCTTTCGCCTCGGCATAGTGGGTAAGGTAGTCGGTCGCTATGATGATCCACTTATTTCCAGATTTTGACGTTGGAAAGGGCCAAGCAAATCCATGCCAATCTGCTGAAAGGGCCTTGAGGGAGGTTGAATGGGGTTCAGAAATCTTGCTGGTCGTGTGGGAGGAGTCTCTCGTCGCTGACAATCTCGGCAGGTTTTAACGTAGTGTGCGACATAAGCAGACAGTCGGGGCCAGTAATACTTGTCTTGAATGCGGCGGAGGGTGCGAGTGAACCGCAGATGTCCAGCTGTCGGCTCGTCGTGTGAAGCCTGTAGAACTTCTTCGCGGAGACAAGTAAAGGTACAACAAGGAGGTAGGCTGTTTTGTTCGCTGTAAAGTTCGTCACAAGGACCTCATTCTGCACACATAAGGAAGACAGTCCTCGCTTGAATGAAGCGGGGTGTGAAGAAACCTTGCCTTCCAGGAACTTCGATGAGGCCTCTTAGGTCGAGGTCCGAGCGTTGCAGCTGAGCAAATGAGCTGGGGCTGATGGGTCCCAAGAAGGCGTCCTCATCGTCGTCCGGCGGCGGTGCATCTACAGGGCTCGTAAGAGGCAATCGGTGTCAGAGTGCTTGCGTCCGGACTTGTAAACGACGGTGACGTGAAACTCCTGGAGACGCAGACTCCATCGAGCGAGTCGGCCAGAGGGATCCTTCAAATTAGCAAGCCAGAAGAGCGCGTTGTGATCGCTGACCACCTTGAACGGCCGTCCGTAGAGGGAGGGGTGGAATTTCGATGTAGCCCAGATGATGGCAAGGCACTCCTTCTCAGTTGTCGAATAGTTAGCCTCGGCCTTGGAAAGGGAACGACTAGCGTATGCGATGACTTTCTCCAGTCTGTCACTTTTTGAACGAGGACGGCGCCTAGTCTCACGCTGCTTGCGTCGGTATGAACTTCAGTATCGGCGTTTTCATCAAAATGCGCAAGGATCGGTGGGGACTGTAAATGACGCTGAAGTTCCTTGAAGGCTTCTGCTTGCCGCGCTTCCCATTTAAACGGCACGTCTGCCTTCGTCAGTCGGGTCAGGGGCTCGGCGATGCGCGAAAAGTTTTTTCACAAATCGTCGGTAATATGCGCAAAGTCCGAGAAATCTGCGCACTCCTTTCTTATCGGCCGGCGGTGGAAACTGTTCAATAGCAGCTGTTTCCTGGGGGTCTCCTTCCTTGCTGGGGGGACTCCTTCCTTGCTAACGATGTGGCCTACAAACAGCAGCTCTTCGTAGGCCAAGTGGCATTTCTCTGCTTTCAAGGTTAGGCCAGACGACTTGATTGCGTCTAGTACTGTTCGAAGTCTTTTGAGGTGCTCTTCAAAGTTCGAGGCGAAGCCAACCACGTCATCTAAATATGCCAAACAAATTTGCCGCTTCAGGCCTGCCAGCACTATATCCAATACTCGCTGAAACGTCGCTGGTGCGGAACAGAGACCAAATGGCATCACCTTGAACTAAAACAGCCCATCCGGAGTTATGAATGCTGTGTTCTCGCGATCTCTTTCATCGACCTCAATTTGCCAGTAGCCGCTCTTGAGATCCATCGATGAGAATTATTTGGCGTTGCAGAGGCGGTCCAGTGTGTCGCCGATGCGGGGGAGGGGGTAGACGCCCTTCTTTGTTATGTTGTTCAAGCGGCGGTAATCCACGCAGAATCGAAGTACGCCGCCTTTCTTTCTCACTAGAACAACCGGTGCCGCCCATGGGCTGTTTGAAGGCTGGATGACATCGTCGCGAAGCATTTCTTCGACTTGCTCCCGGATAGCTTGTCGTTCACGCTGTGACACATGGTATGGGCTTTGACAGAGAGATCGGACGTGTTGATCCATTATAATACGATGCTTTGCAATTTGCGTCTGTCGCACCTTCGGCGATGTCGAAAAACACTCACTGTAGCTTTGAAGCAGATTGCGGATCTGGTCTTGTCTGTTCCGGTCCAGGGCTGGGTTGATGTCGAATGTGGGCGAGTTCTCTTGGTCAGGCAAATCTTCTGCGGAGGTGTCGGAGAGGGCGAAGGAGTCTCATACCTCAGATATTTCGTCGAAGAAAGCAATTGTCGTCCCTCTGTTAATCTGCCGGTATTACTCGCTGAAGTTAGTCAGCAGTACTTCGGCCTGGCCATTGCTGAGATGCGCGATGCCTCTTGCGATGCTGATTCCTCTGTCTAGAAGCAACTTCATGTTCCCCTCGATGATGGCTTCAGCGTTAATAGCTTTCGTGGCGCCTACGGTCACGATAACGCTTGATCGGGGTGGGACGCTGACTTCTTCCTCCAGGACACTCAGGGCAACGTGATTTCCCCAGTTTTTATCGAAGCGATGGCTTTCGTCCGTCGAAAGCGTGATCTGCTTGGATCGGAGGTCGATGATCGCCTGATGCTTATTAAGGAAATCCATACCCAAGATCACTTCGCGTGAGCATTGCGGCAGCACAACAAAGGTGGCAGTATAGGCATGTCCTTTGATAGTCACTCGGGCTGTGCATCGTCCTGATGGCGTAATGAGGTGGCCCCTGCGGTGCGAATTTGTGGGCTGTCCCAGGCCGTTGTGAATTTTCTCAGCTGCGCAGCGAATGTTCCATTCATCACCGAGTAATCGGCTCCTGTGTCGACTAGAGCGGTAACTTTCCGGCCGTCCATAGTCACTTCTAAGTCGGAGGTCCTGGCTCTTGCATTGCATGCCGCTGTCGGCGTCGGGTCACGTATTTGTCGCGTATGCGAGTCGCGGGTGGGGCGTGTGGTCGAAGCTCTTCTGGGTGGGGGCGTCGTTTTCAAGGCTGCCTGCGTCGTGGTCGGGGTTCTCATTGTGTGCGGCGTCGGTGCAGCGAGCGCCGGTTCTTCGTGCGGCGTCGCGGGTGCAGCGTCTTCATGGGGCGTCGTCGGTGGAAGATCTTCGGCGTTTCGCTCATGAGCAACCTCACCACCAGAGGTTGTTGCGTTTAGTTTCCCCTACGGGGGCTGAGAGACCTTCCTCGTACCGCGCCTGTGTAGCTGCGGTGAGGCGACGCAAAGCGCGAGGTTGACGGCGATGGTGAGCTCGAAACTCGGTTCGGCGTGCACTCTTCTCGACGCAGGTACGCGTCAATTTCCTGCTGATGTTGTCCGAAGCGTGGTCGTGGGGCGTTAACGGCAAATCCTCGAAGACCGATATGTCGGTATGTGTAGTGACGAAGAATATGGCCGGCCTCACCGCAATGGAAGCACAACGGCCGGTTGTCTGAAGTCCTCCAGGCGTCGCATTTCCTGGGGCTTGAGCGTCGGTCTTAGGGTGGGCGGGTGGGGGATGGGAGGCGGCGTTGTGGAACAAGTAGCTCATCTCTTCGAGGACGTGGGGGTTGTTGGTGGGGCTGAGCAGTCCTTACTGCAGCGGCGTCGTTCATGGCCTGGGGTTCTGTGGCCGTCGAGGGGGCCAAGTGCCTGTTGCACTTCTTCCCGTACCACGTGCATCAAAGTCGATGCTTGTGGCTGTGGGGAGGATGGCAGTAATTGGCGTAGCTCCTCTCGGATGATATCGCGGATAACTCCCCGCAAGCTGTCGCTGGTGGTGGCCGGCGTCTCCGAACGGATTGCATAGGCAGAGGAAGGGCGGTTGTACTGCCGAGCTCGGACGTCGAGGGTCTTCTCAATCGTGCAGGGCTCTTGCATAAATGCCTCGACTGTTTTTGGCGGCTGGTGGACGAGGCTGCCAAAGAGTTGTTCTTTTAGGCCATGCATTAAAAACTGAACTTTATTTTCCTCGGTCATCCCGGGGTCGGCGCGGCGAAATAGGCGCTTCATCTCCTCGACGTAACCGCGGACGGGCCCATTCGGAAGCTGGATCCTGAACTCGAGGAGTCGATCGGCTCTTTCTCTCCTCACGACACTGGTGAATACCTTCAATAGTTTTCTCTTGAATAGCTCCCATGTCGTAAGGAACGACTCGTAGTTTTCGTACCACGTGCGTGCGGAGCCATTCAATGAGAGGAACACGTGTCCAATTTTTGCAGCATCATCCCACTTGTTGAATGATGCCACGCGCTCAAATTGATCCAACCATTCTTCAGGGTCTTCGCCTAGGGATCCATTGAAATTGGGCGGCACCCGCGGCTGCTGTAGTATGATCGGCGTCGAGATCTTCGGCGAGACTGCGGTGCTCGTAGCAGCGTCTTTTCGCTGTCTGGTGCCGTCCGGCAGTTTCCCGAACTCAGGCTCTTCCCCTGGAGACGTCCGCTGGCTCGCTGCGCTGCTGGCTCGTCCTCGGGTGCGAAGCGCTGAGGGCTGGCTTCACGACTTGAACGGAGCGTCCGGAACATAGAAGGCCACCCAGCACCTCCATCATATGTCACGTAGTGGTGACGGCAGTCGAAGCAGCGATGAAGAAAGACGAATGGATCTTCTAAAAGAAAACTGTTCATTAGGCTGACTTGCACCCAAACTGGACTGAATCACTCGGCGGCAGCGAAGCGACGAGCGTGCTCGGTGGTCGTCTAACAGAATTCCCGCCGCTGTCGGCCGTGCTCAATTTAAAGCTGATAGCGAACTTTCGAGGCAAAGCGTGCAAAGTTAGTAGAACATGCCGAAACAACGTAGAATCAGTTCTGCCTGCCTGCGGTCAATCGAAATAAATCTAGTCGCGTCTTCGTCGAAAAGAAAGCGATAAGGTGGTGTAGCGGCATATTTTAAAAAGAAACAAACATTGCAAATATTCGCGGCAATATTTTTAAAATGAACTTTTTGCGTTTCTTTTGCGAGCTGCTTGCTGGTCTGGCAACCTCTGATCGCTGACATCACGAGCACATACACGCCACGCGTGGTCTGCAACGGGCTACTCAGGTGCTTGCATGTACACCGTAGACAGCGGTTGCTCGAAAAGTCTTTGTCTTTCAGCCTAGCGAAACAAAATGCAATTTCTGTGTTCTCTTTTGGGAAGCATTCAACTCAGTACGCGAGCTGAATGATCCTTGGGAAACCGGACTTGCTAGTAGCACCCGCTTTACGATTGTTGAGGAAACAGAAACTGATGGACCCAGCTTTATTATTTATGCCTAGAAGCATGCTTTTCGTATGCTATGAGTGTGGTCTCTTCTGCACAGTCAAGTGCTCCCTTATGTGAAAATCCGCACGTGCCGTGCATGCCTTCGCCAATGTGCGCCGTGAAAGCTGCGGCGTTTTGTAGCTCATCCCCAGGATTCTGGACCATGCGCCTCGAAAAACCGGTCGCGCCATCTCGCGACAGCCGGCGGCGCGGCGGCGCGTAACTCAATGGCGACGAAAAATAAAAATTGATATTTCGTCGCGCATAACAGTTAGAAATTAGCTCTCTCGCCTATATGTTAAATGCATCTTAAAGGTTCATTTAGTCGAGTTTCATCGGTGTAGCTTACATATTGCGTTTGCCATGAGCAATGATCTATGACAGCATGGAGCCTAAGGCGAGGTCCTGAAAAATACCCCACTTGACTTCAATTTATCGCTCACTACAGCCCTATTTTAAAATATATCGACAAGCTCTAGCAGGTTCACGTATGGTAATGTCCTACCTTTAAGGAAGTATAAGGTATTTTACATTTCAATGGCGTAAAAGTCTTCCTGCGCTATTTCACTATTGATCATGCATCATCAGCTTTTTCATGAAACGTGTGGCGCCCTCTCTCGGTGCGTTGGAAAGGCACACGTCCCTGCTCGCGGCCGGGCTCGAGTAGCGGAGGCGGCTCGATTCCGGCCGTGCCCTGCTACAGTGTCCCTGCTTTGGTAGGTTGCTTTGGGAGGTTGAGCCTGCCGTACGAATGCGCAGTTTTATCAAAAGTGCCCCCATCGGAGGGAGGCTATGGCCATGGGCTGCTACATAAAATGCTACAAGAAAGCGTGTGCCTTCTATGAGGTATATAGAGGAAATTATAAGAAGACTCTTTTGCTTGACAGGTACATTTTTCATTAAGCGCGTACAGTGACCACACCGGCATAGGTGATAGTGGAATTGCGTACGCAATAACAGTGCAAAGCAATGAAGCCTCTAGGTACTTTCGTTCAAGCAGTGAAATTTGTAATTCCCGGACGCTCATACTTAGAGCTCACTCACCGATACTTGTATATGGTTCTTGCACTGTGCATTCAAAATTGTACAATCGTGTCCTAATGTCTACATTTCAACACTCATGTTATTAGCCTCAATAGCAGAAAGCTCTTCCAATCTTTTGTCGATGTGGTGCAAGTGCAGCAAGGATGCGTTGAAGTGAATGTTGCATGTGTTGCACATAAGAGGCGGCAAACCTGATGCTGCGTTTTATGCCAGTAGGTTATTTGTCCAATGTAACAATTAGTAGTGTGGTAGTTCACATTTTTGTCTAGGTTGGTAAAGTGCTTCTCACGATTCGATCGTTCGCCGTCGAGAAGGGGTTTACCATTGCTGTAATCGATGCTAGTTTCGGCAATTCTGTCAAAGATGTACGTGAAGGATGAACCGCTAACGAAGACTTCATAGAGTGGCATGCTGGGAACTATTCTGAAGAGTGTGCCATCAGTTCGGCAAGCCAGTAACTACGCCGTTACCCAGAGCAGCAATCAAGAGTCAAACTCTAGTTAAATGTTCTTGATTATAATTTAAATCTGCTAAGAAATGAACAGAAGAATGTATTGTCGGATAACACGATGTTTAAAAGATTACTGGTTTTCTCCAGTACGGTGACTCGGCGCTCCACCCAACCCGTTTGTGCAATGCGCCGCTAGCGCGATTCATTAGCGACAGGACGCTACATGCTCGCGGCCCTGAATATGCAGTGAATTTACCGTGTTGCGAATATGTGCAACAATACCCATAAGCACTTTCGCACGAGTGGCGCGAACATATTTTTTTTTTGCATAAGTTCCAACCTACCCTCGTTTTTTTTTCTGCCGCTCTCCTATCTACTTTTCGCTATCCTCTCTCTTTGCTTTTAATTCCACCGGTTGCAGTTCCAGTGCTTGAGGGATTAGATAGCAATCGCTGGGCCGGCAACATTTTTAGCTTCCTTTTTGTATTCTCGTCAGTTGTTGTTGCCTCTGAATCTGTTGGCAAACTACTACTTCTTGGATGTGTGACTCCCGGGGAGTTAGCGCGGCTTTTTAAGCGCACAAACCGCGGGAGTCAGAAGAGGGAGCCGTTTCCACGGAACGATCCAGCGACTTTTAAATGTGCCATGCATCTCCATGTTCCTGGTGCTGGCTCCCTTCCCCTGTCGAGCGGACGGAGAGAATTTCAAGCCGTGGAGAGAAGGGGTTGGGGGGCGATGAAAGAACAACTTAAACCGCGAAGAAAAGTTCGGGGAACCTGAAATAGCTTCAAGCCATGAAGAAAAGAGCCACCGAGAGCCCGGCGATCCTTCCATTGTTATAAACCGGACCCCCCTTCCAACGCGTACACGAGCGCCCGCGCGCTGATGCCGACATCTAGCACGGACGCCTCACCTAGGCTTGCTGGCGTCTCCTGCAGTGCGCATGCGCAGACCGGTTTCGGCTTACGCTAAGAGCGCGGACGCTGAGCGCGTACGCCCAGGAAGGGCCATTCGAGTTGGCGCCTCTAGGCCTTTTTTGGGGTGGGATGACTGTCTTTGAAGTGGCACAGGAGGCCTCCGATAATGATGTCCGGCTTGTGTGTAGTTTGCATCCCTTCCTTTCTGAGAACACTGGCCAAGGTTTCGCAGACACCCTTTACGTACTAACTGCATACGCGTTTTTGCCACCAGCGTGTCCTTAGCATAAGCATATCGAGTTGTTTTCGTTGCATCCTTTTCAGTTTTAGATGATACATCGAGTGAAGAATCTTGGGTATCCATTGCCTAGAAATGTTTTCTTTTGCTGATGATGAGTTTTAATGGCGCACTGGCAACCTCGCACCAAGCGCAATGGGTTGAAGTGTTTTCTTCAACACAATGTTAGGTGGAAGACCATTTTCCGAGCACTTCAACTCAAAGAAACCAAGCGCCAGGCTTCGAGAAAACTTCTACCCATTGGAAATCAGTGGGTACACGGCGACACTGCGGAACGAATCACACACCGTCCTCGAGCCGCATGCTCAAAGCGATGTGTCATTGCTGTTGTCGCTGATTTTAAAACAAATATGCAAGAATTGGGAATCGTCTTAACCAAAACTTGCTTGAATTCCACCCTACCCTTAGGGCACAATTTTCAGCACTGTTCCTCCCAAAAAGGCTACGGGAACAAGACGCACAACACGCAGCATCAAACGGATGAAGAACGTGGAGAGGCGGTAACGGAAAGGGCCAAGGATGATTTGAGCAGGTGCATAGGTACGGAGAAATTCTTTTTCAAGAGCTACACGGGCAGCCGGTAGCAGGGTGGTAAGAGGGAGGAAGAAAAGGACAGTGGGGAGGGGTCTCCTGCTGTGCCTTTGCCTGCCTTTCTTGTTTTTTCTCCTTTTACTTTTCCTCGAATCGTGGAGCGCAGTCCATGGTTGCTTTTTGGATGCGCTATGTTTCTGTTCCCTATGGTGCGAAGCACGAGCTGCACGACATAGTCGGCGCCTCTGCGAAAACGGCCCGGAAAGGTCATGGACGCACTCTTGCCTCCAGGCTGTCACATAAAAAAACTTACAACCGCTAATGTGTCAGTCCTGGCAAAGGGTTTCTCCACACGCAGACAAAAATCTCCCAAAAAAGACATCAGAATTTCTGCAGAAGATTCTTGACTGCCTTCCGCCAAACTAAGGAATTGCACCAGCCTTGTTAAAAGCACAGCGCATGGCACAGGTAGACAGTGCCACCAAAATCAATTTCGGACGAGTTAGCGTGGTTACGCCAGTTGCAACTAGGAGTGCTAGCACTTCGGTTTTCAGTGCTGTTTCAGTGTTCGGTTCCGTTGCGCATAGATGCAGCTGATGAAGACGACGATATCCAAAATACAGCGCAAGAGACTGGTATTTTATGACGCAGAATGTTCGGCTGCGGCGGTGTGGCAGTCGACGGCGGCAAAAAAGCGCTCCGCTGCCGCCGACGCCGGCGAATCGCCCGGAAAAACGCTCCATGCGGGCCACGCTTAACGCAGTAACCAGCAAAACGTATGCGTTCTCGCCGCCTCGGGTTCGAAACTCACTCGCGGCCGTAAAACATTTTCGATTATTTTATTTCAGGTCAAGTAAATTTCAGACATACAAAGAGGCCACGTCGAAATCCAAAATTGAAGCCTCAGTGCTGCAATGAAAAATGCGACCCCGTTAGCCCGCTGTTCTACCAGCTTGTGGAGGCAACGGTTGGTACCAATGCGGCCACTCGATGGAACCGCATCACCGAGTGGCCGTGGCTCTCATCTGCTCACTCACTGAAAAAGGCAGCGCGTTGGAAATGTTTTCCTTAAGCCCCAACTCGATGGGCACATCCTAGGCGTAGGGCAGAGCGCCTGCGCGCCCAGCCCCGCGCCGCGACGAGGCAACACAAAGCGGACGTCCGACAAATGAACCGTGACCGCAGCGCTGCGGCCGAACACTGCGAGGCATGCGACCACCGAATGGACGTTGACGGCACTAATGTACTGGAAACCGAAGCTAACCCGCACAGGAGGCTTCTACTTGAGTCGTGGCACATCCAACAGACAGGGAAGAATGTTAATCGCTCCCTGGGGACACTTCCCGCTTCTTACATCCATGGTTTGCAGCCACTGACCCGGATGTCTTCAACACGAGGGCTTAAAAAGCCGAGGTTCGAACCATCCGAGGGTTTGTCGACAGCCCGGCGCCGAGATGCGGCGATTTCCCTGTTAATCCCCGTCAGCAGGAAGCGTGCATGGCGAGGCAAGCGGGCGTAGACCGGCGAAGGCAAAGACCGAGCCAGAGGAAAGGAGCCAAGACGTTTTCCCGAAACCGCCCGCCCCCCTTCGCCCGTCTAAGGAAACCACCGCAGTGATAGCGTAGCATAGCGCATGGTCAGCGCGGACGCGGCAAGCAGACGCCGCGTCTAAGCCGCGACGGCGTCGAAGTCAGAGGATGGGGCATACCAACGGGTCCCGAGAAGCGGGCCTGCTTAACGAAACGCTGAAGCGTGTTCAGAGGCAGCAACGACAGGCTGGCGCCTCTTTCCAGATTTTGCGGGGACGCCTGTCAACAGTCGTCCCGAAGACGAGTAGTCTACTACTCGCAGCGGTAGCGATCGGTTGAATATCGGTAATTGGCGTAAAGCTGGGAGCCGCATGGGAATGTTTTGATGTATTTTCATATGTTTCTCTTTTTACTTTTTAAGGGAGAGAGTTTGAGTAATACTGTGGAAGAATGGGGCGTGGCACGTAAACCTGTTGGCCCAAGCATTTCGAGGGTTCATTCCCGGAATTACATTTTCTTATAGCAATTTAGATGTGCTGTGTATTTCAGGGAGAGGGTTTGAACCTTGCCGAAATTGGAGGGCGTGCCATGAAGTTTGTAAACCAATGATGGGTTAGTTTGCTGTTGATTGGGCGATGCAAGAGGTGGGCCGGGTTTCTAGGTCTTTAAAACCAGGGTCCGGAGCCATGGGAGATCGTTCTGAGCTAGATTTAGATCCCTTGCATCTTCGGCGGTGCCAATGAAGGAAGATTTTCCCTTAGCCAGTTCCATGTAACCGCCATCGCCCCCCATACACCTTGCCCTCGTCTCCCGCATCCTTTAAGCTCCTCAGGACCTGGCTGTCTCGCTACTGTCTGTCATCAGCTGCATCTGGTTAGCCAGTTCCCTGCGTCCATTGACTTTCTTCTGCTGAAGTTTTGATGTACCACCTGGTCGAGAGAGTCATTGCCAAAACGGTAAGTAACAACCTTCCCAAGCCATTTCTTTAAGCACCTCGGTCCATGTTACGTTTTGTGTTTGTTTGCATGTCCTGATTACACAATTCAGGGCGGTCTGTAGAGCTTGTTGGTAACTTTTTTTTAATTCCTACAGCATGACAAGCGTAGAGCTTACATGCGTGTGCAATCACTGTGGATTTGGTTTGTGTGGAAGGATTGTCACGGAAATTCAGTGTGGGGTCATCGTTTCGATTAAAGAGTAAGAGGCTTAGGCAGAATTCGACACAACCACTAGGTTGCGAACCAAACGCGCTCGAGGCCACAAGCACGCTTTGGTGTTTTGGGGAAAGGAAATGGCGCAGTATCTGTCTCGCATATCGGCGGACACCTGAACCGCGCCGTAAGGGAAGGGATAAAGGGGGGAGTGAAAGAAGAAAGGAAGAAAGAGGTGCCGTAGTGGAGGGCTCCGGAATAATTTCGACCACCTGGGGATCTTTAACGTGCGCTGACATCGCACAGCACACGGGCGCCTTAGCGTTTTTCCTCCATAAAAACGCAGCCGCCGCGGTCGGGTTCGAACCCGGGAACTCCGGCTCAGTAGTCGAGCGCCCTAACCACTGAGCCACCGCGGCGGGTAATGATCTGGGAACAAGAACAAACAAAGGACGCGTCTTCGTTTGGAGCTATCCACGAGGGCCACGATTAAACATTAATTCTTTCGCATTCCATGATTTCACAAGCAGTCTTCAGTGTCCTCAAAATTTCTTCGTTTTTTTTCTGACATATAACTGCGAATTTGTAAAGATAATACTTGTACATAGTTCCTGACCACTCTCCCTCCTATAGTTTATGGCTATAGTTATTTCATTTCTCTAATCTGCCTGATATCCCTTTATTTGCGCTGCCCCAGCTCAGGTGCTCGCAGCAGGAAAAATCTTTCCCTTCTTTTCTTTTTATTATTTGGATAAAATCACCGCTACTACTACTACATAGAATTGCCACCCATCACAGTTAGCATTCAACATTGCACATGCGACACGTGACACGCCGCCGCGGTGGCTGAGTGGTTATGGCGCTCGGCTGCTGGCCCGAAAGATGCGGGTTCGATCCCGGCCTCGGCGGTCGAATTTCGATGCAGGTGAAATTCGAGAGCCCCGTGTACTATGCGTTGTCGATGCATGTTAAAGAACCCCAGGTGGTCGAAATTTCCCAAGCCCTTCACTACGGCGTCTCTCATAGCCTGAGTCGGTTTGGGGCGTTAAACCCTCATAAAACAACGACCATAAAAAATGTACACAACGACCGGTCGTTCATGTTTATAGCATGCAAACAGCTTAAGGCCCTTGCTTACATGGTGCTAATTGCGGTTTACGTAGTGCTCTCATATTTTATTAGGTAAAATTACAACATTTGGCCAGAAAAAAGCAGTACAGGGAGACGTCGGAGCAAATGTATTATTATTCCAAAGGATATGCAAGGCACTGCAGATAATTTAGCGAAGCTTAAAGAGATAACATGCAAAGGTCCGAATAATGCAGAAATACAGCAGGCGCCTTCTGCTGGACATAATATTTCTGAAGTACGTAATTAACAAGTAGCGCTATCTCTCTTGTTATTCATAACTTTAGCTCAACATTTTCAACATAAATGTAGACCAAGTAAGGACTTTATTTACTAATGTACGCATGCCAGTGTTACCGGATACGTTGTCATTCACAAGTAGACATGATGCAAAGCATGCAAGGCGAGCGAATTAAAGAGGAATCGCTCGTGGGCGATGTAAAACGGTATAGCATACCTACTGACAGAGGAGTGAAGCGGCAAGATTTGACACATAAAAAAAAAACCTGCAGCTGGTTCGCTTTCCCATCTCGAGGAATAAAAATAAGCGCACAACAATATGTTTGGATAGAACAGATGACAACCTAAACCTTGCAAGTGCAGAATATTTGCAGCGCGCGCATTTGTTTCTTCAAGCTTTCCTTAGCATTAGCTGAGCGACTCTGAATACCAGGTGTTACCTGGAAGACGTTTCAAAAATATGCGTTTTGGCTTTAAAATATGGCTTTTACGGCACAGTATTACCAGTGTGAATTGTTTCCGGTGAATCGTTTTAACTATTCAGCTGGTTAACTAGATTTTAATAATTAACTTTTAACAATTGCAGTTAGGCGCTTAGTCGTAATTTTAGATTTGTAGCCGGTAGTTAGTAATAGCCATATAAGTTTTTAGAATTTCCAAAACATGGTTACCTTTGGCCATATGGATCGACAAAATTTGGCTGTTTCGACTAGTTACGCGCACTGGAAAGGTTTCTTTGCTTGCATGCTTTCGAAAGCGCATGTATTTTGGCGCTAACTGGTTCTTGAAAATTGGCTTTTGAGGAGAGGAAATGACACAGTAACTGTCCCGCCTATCTCGGCGGGCACCCGAATTGCACCGTAAGGGAAGAGATGAAGGAGGGAGTTAAAGAAGAAAGGAACAAATAGGTGCCGTTGTGGAGGGCTCCAGAATAATTTCGACCAACTAGGGATCTTCAAAGTGCAGTGATATTGCACAGCGCATGGGTGCCTTTTGCGTTTCGCCTCCATAGAAGCGCAGCCGCTGCGGTTGAGTGCCAACCCGGGTACTCCGGCTCAGCAGATGAGCACCTTAACCACTGAGCCATCGCATGATGTAGCCAAATTTTGTCGAGCCACTGCGATGAGGGTAATCGCGTTTTCGAAATTCTAAAAACTGATACGGATATTAGTAACCTACCTCTAACTGCAACTAGGCGCCTAACTAATAGTTAAAAGTTAATATCAGAATTAGTAAACCAGCTTCCTCCCGGTTTACTGCCTGTTAACTACTGGGTAACTACCGGTTAGCTACAGTTTGCGGGCACTGGTATACTATGCCGCAAAATCCATATTTTAAAAGCGAAAGCTTTTCCTGCTTTCGTCGGAGCGATTTCGCCGTCACCTCACGTTTGATCTTGAACGTCCTTGCTGCGCCGCTGCCATAGCAACCCAGCAAGTGACTTCGCCGCGCCGCCAAGCCTAGTCTTCGCCGTCTCTGCGCAGGGGCTCCACAGCCGTGCAGCGGCTGCTGCCTGACCACGTTATCTAGCCGAGTATCAGCTGGATAAAAAAATATTAGCTGTTGCTCAACTACTGCTGAACCTTGTTAGAGAGCGAGAGCTGTGATGTATCGTGCAAGCAGACGCGGCTTAGCGTCTGTAGCGTTGAGTGCGTTCCGCACACTGGATGAGCAGTGCGCCCAACCTGCCACCCTGGCAGGTGGCATTTGAATTAATGGCTGATCGCGAGAGGTTGGTCAGGCTGCGGCCTATTGCTGCAGTGCCGCGTGTCTGCCACAACGTTGTCAGCGCTAATGCATGCAGCCCACATCTTTCTCTCACCACCATCACGTACCTCAAAGCGCTATTGAGGCGCCCACTTACACAGGTGGCCAGTTATATGCGCCCTTCCTTTCCACAAAATCACCAAGAAAGTTGTCAACGCCAACACCAATGAACACAATGAACGCCGACGACTTTCGCTTTGTTAGCTGAGCTAATCCGAGAAAGCTTAATTTTGATGATGACTTAGTCTTCTCTGTAACACCTGGTATGTGTTACTGCTGTTATCTGTATAAGAGAGCCCAGAAAAATTCAAACCTTTTTCTTTTGCATTTGTTTATTGATGTTTGAAAAAATGTTGTTAGCTTGCATATAAATAAGCTGCGAGGAATATAAACTTAAGAGGTGTCTTGATCACGTTTTCTTTAGGTTTTTAGGTTTTCATTGACTAAAATGTGTTAGAGAAATTGGTAAAATTGCACAGTAGGAGGCCCCAAAGCGCGGCAGTCAGGGAGACTTCCTATAACAAAATGTCTCCGCAATTGGTATACCGCCAGTTTTCACTCGGACTCACAAAAGGGACGACGAAAGGCGCGAGTGGACTACCTGCGCCGCACACACCGACAGGCACGAAATGCTGTATACGTCGACGCAGCCATGTACCCCAATTCCACGAACGCGGTGGCGGTAGTTTTGGACACCAACTTCAAGGAAATCGCCAGCGCCTCTCTACGCAACTGCTCTCCCACAGTAGCAGAAACGGCCGCAATCGGTCTCGCCATCCAGCACGGCGATACCACGCGAAACGGACTAAAAATTGTTACAGACTCCCAGTCGGCGTGTCGGCTCTTCCTCACTGGCAGACTTCCACACTCCATCGCTCCCATTCTGACTACCCCACATGTTAAAAATTCCACATGCAAGCACCAAATCACTTGGGCTCCTGGGCACGAGGGGCTCGAATGAAACGAGGCCGCGGACAGTCTAGCTCGAGATACACCAACCGAGCGACTAACCTCCCCGACGTCACCCCTCTTCCCTCTATGTACGGCGAACGCCTCCTCCTTCTCCGAACGCAAAGGCAAGTCTATCCCCCACCACACTCGAAGCTAACGGCGGCAGAGGCGAGGGGCTGGCGACAACTACAGACGAACACCTTCCCAAACCTACACAAATACCATATCATGTTTCCCGATAGATACGACGGAATCTGCCCCTGGTGTGGCGGAATTCCAACAACATACCATGTAACATGGGGCTGCTCCGGTAGCAAGCCCCCCGAACTAGACAAACATCAATCCGAGGAACAGTGGGAGTCTGCCCTGCTCAGCTCCGATTTGGTGACCCAGCGTAGCCTGATATCCCAAGCAAGAGCAACTGCGGTGGACATTCGGGGTCCTGAAATAAGGACTCCACCCAAAATCTGTTTTTTCCCGCCTCTTTATCCTACCTTTCTATGAATAAATGTTTTCGACTACTACTACTACTACCGCCAGTTTTGAACACTCGACTTCCAAACTTAGTGATGATGCCAGAGACAAAGCATTTTTCATAAATATATTTTTTCGCGCTAAGCGGGCAGCCTGAGTCCAGTAAGGTAGATAACGCGGTCAAGATTTTGAGCAAACCCTTCAATGCCCAGTAACTTAAGTCCTCTAAGGCACTCATTTCGTCACAAATGGATATGTTAACATTTGCATAAATTACCATTCAAGTTCATTGGCACTTCATTTCGCAGTGACATATCTTTCCTTTGTCTTTTCTTTGGTTCACTTGTGCTTCGTTTTGTCGTTCCTCGGCGTGTGTGAGTTTTCTTGCGCTAAATGTTTCGCCATGCCATCTTTTTTTACAGAGCAAGGGATACCTTATAAAATGGAAAGGATATTCCAAGTGGCATTGCTCCGTTGAACCAAGAAAAAATCTGAACGGCGCCTGTCTCCGGGAATTTAAGCACCCAAGCAAGCCATCGCCACAACGACTGGAATCTGCTGCTGAGGAATTAATTTACGCTGTGCAAAAGAAACTTTCCAACAGCCGTCGATCCAGCGGGCTTGTCAAGGTGAACATAGACCTGGACATCTTTAGATGGGTTTTCAGTAGGAAAGGAAGGCCGCTCGAAAGGGGTTGGATTGTTTGCAATGAGTCAGACTTTTCAAAAGCTGAATCTTCGCTTTGGGTGGCATACTCGAGAAACGAAACTTGGCAGTGTAGTGGCAATTGAGTTCCCAGTGCTTGTGAAGGCTGCTGTGACACGACAGAAAGCTTGCAAGCTCTTTCCAAACGGCTATCCTGTGGAAAGTCTGCAAATGTTCCTTGTGTCGAAGGTTGTTGCATGCAGAGCCTAACCCACAGAAATAGTGAGCCTTCCGCCTTTCACATATATGTTGCCAGCAAACGTTTTGAAACTTTGTTTTTTTTTCGATATAGTATTGATTCTTGCATTTCAATTTGTGTTGTTTAGAATTTCTTAAAAATGAGTTCGGGAGCTTTGCGCTTAGAGATTTCTGAATGTGCAATTTCATTTACATTGACAAATAAGACAGTTCTGGAAATCTTTAGCAACAAAACGGTTTTGGTGAAATCTTATTTTGAGACAATAACATCTTTTATTCCACTTGGCATGTCCATCCCAGAGAGTTTAAAGGTTGCAGTAGAGACAAGATTTAGAAGCCTCTGCTCCTCGGTAGATACTCAGTACAGAAAAATTAATGGCCGAGCAAAAGAGAGGTTCCTTAAAAAAGAGCGCCATGTAAAAATTCCCTTCGATAAGGAAAGTTCTGTTCAAATTTCAAATAACAATTTTAAGGACATCATTATTCAAGCTTTACAAGAAGAAGTGAAGCGAATGGAGGGTGTATCAGAACGGTCTCTTTCTGAACTGCGTAAGTCCATTCAGGATTTTGAGGCAAAATGCCTTCAGCTGCAAAAAGAAAACAAAAGCCTGTCATCCCAGGCAAAAAACTGCCGCTTGCTCAACAACTGCGGAAAAAGAGTCGGGGAAGGTTCGAAAAGCACCGATAGAAGAAAGCTGCATTCTGTAGGCAGCGTGATAGTTCAAGGGTTAGAAGAAATTTTGGAAAGCTATGGCTTGGACTTATGCCAGTTGGTTGTAGAAGACCTTCGAGGGCTACTGCCCAAAATTACTTTTTCTGACATCGACGGAATCTCCGTGGAGCGAGGAATCAAAAAAGAATACCGCAGTAATGGTAAAACTGACTATCAGGATCTTTCTTCCCCCGAGAAGAAAAGCGTCCATGCAATCACCGCGCTCTTAGACAACCACTTTGTTAGCAATGTTTTTGGGGAAAAAATGTCTTCAGTTGTCCCTAATTTACCCTCGCTCCGTGTCATCAATTCATACAGGCAAAAACTAGACGAAAGCACTGCTGTGTTTAAAACCCTAGGAGAAGCAGCTGGCGCTCAGGTGTCTTTTGTGCACGAACTTGAAACTGCCGTTGCGGAGTACGCAGTGAATAGAGGTATGACAGGAGAACAGCTCAGGTCGCAGCCAATTTTGGTCAAAATAGAAGGAGATGGCTGTGTAGTCAGCACACGAACAAGCTGGTCAACTCTACCTTTTCTCCTGATTGACAGCAGCCGGAGGCTGCAGAGCCATACCTTACATCGCCTGCTCGCAGTCGTCGAAGTCTCTGAAAACTATTTTCAGATTAGAGAAAGTTTGAAGGATTTGATAGACGAAGTTAACAGTGTTGTGAAAAAGGGGCAGTGTCAGCTTGGAAGGACAGGAAGTTCCCGTCATAGTCTGTCTGGGCTCAGATCTAAAATTCTTGGTCATGGTTCAAGGATTGCAGTCAGCGTCTTCTAGGCACCCATGTCCTTTCTGTCGTATTAATTTAAAGGAACGAAGCAGAGCTGGGGCAAACACAGAGGAGTGTAATAAGCCGCCTCTTCTGCGCACTCTAAAAAACATGAGGGAGGACGGCATTGTTGAAGAATTCGGAATGAAAGTCGTTCCCCTATTCAACATTGAACCTGCATTTGTGGTTCCAGACATTTTACACATGCGCATTAGAGTCGTTAATCGCCTGGTTGATTGATTGATTGTCGAAGCAATGGACAAAGACAACCGCGATAAAGTTACGAACTTAAACACCAAGAGTTCTCACGTGGAAGCAATTGTGCAGGCAATTAATAGCTGTGGTGTAAAATTTGAACTGTGGCAGGACGAAAGAAAAGGAAAAAATTTCACCTGTATTCAAGGAGACTCCTGCGAGCGCCTGCTCGAAATGCTGCCAGAGAAAACTCACTGGAAAACTCAGCCCGGAAACAGAAAAAAAAAATCATCTCACTTTAGAAAATGCTTAGTCGCATTTTTGATCATCTTGAACATAACACGACCGGCGAAAGCATCGAGCAAGAAATAGCCAAATTCGATAAAACGTACTTAGAATTTGGAGAACGAGGGCATAAGGGTTACGGGGCTGAAAGAATGACGCCATATATGCATATTCTTGTCTGTCATGCCTCAAATAAGCATAATTAAGAATTCAAGTGTTTGGGGTGGTTTTCGAGCGAAGGCATTGAGAACAAGAATGATATTCTGAAGCATTTGCATCATGCAAGATCCAATAAATGGAATGCAGCCGCCGATGAGCTGAAGCTGGCAAAACGCCTTGAGAATAGCGCGCATGTAACAACAAGTCGAGCGTACAAAAACACGATCGTTCATACTGGGTTGAGGGTATTTATTTATTTATTATTTATTATTGATACCCTCAGGGCCAAAGGCATTTCAGAGGGGAGTGGTTACAAATCACAGAAAATGAACAAAAACAAAAATTCAACATACAAGCGTCATGTTCCTGGTTATACAATTCAGAAGTAAGCATAATATGTAAGTGCAATGTACAAAACAAGGGAAACTAAAGTAAACAAAGGAAATGGAGAATGATAAGTACATTTGTTGTGAACCTTAGTATACAATGTTAGCTAAATTGCTACGGAAGCGCAGGATGTCTTGAATGCAGGCTGTCGATCCCGGAAGGTGGTTCCAATCTGCTGATGTACGGGGAATGAACGACTGAGAACAAGCTTTTGTTTCGTGCGACGTTATACCGACCTTTTGAACGTGGTCTAGCCGTGGAGAGATGAAAGACGGAGGAGATATCAATTCTTCGCGTAGATTGGGACAGTTGTAAAAAATTTATGAAATAAACATAACCGTGAAAATTTTCGACGGGAGGCTAAGGGTGGGAGGCTGAGCGTGTTTTTCATGGAGGTGACACTTGCAGTACGATTGAAGTTAAGTAGGATGAAACGGGCGGCGTTATTTTGTACAAGCTCGAGTGCATTAATTGAGTTTGCGTAGCTGGGGTCCCAAATTGCAGATGCGTATTCTAGTTTACTACGGACAAGGGTTTTGTATAACATGAGTTTTAGGGAGGTAGGGGAATTGGAGAAATTCCGGCGTAGGTAGCCTAGCATGCTGTTAGCGTTGTTAATTATGGCGTTAATATGGAGCGACCAATTTAGAGTGGAAGATATATGAACTCCGAGGTAGCGATATGACGTGACGGCCTCCAGTATGGTATTATTTAGACAATATGCACCTGTAGTAGTTGATGTACGGGAGACACGTAAAACTTTGCATTTAGAAGAAATAAGTTGCATTAACCATAAGTTGCACCATGCAGATATAGCAGATAGATCATTCTGTAGAGCGCATACGTCGTTAGTGTCATTAATTTCGCGAAAAATTACACAGTCATCAGCGAATAAGTGTATGTTAGAGGTTACGCAAGAAGGTAGGTCATTAATGTAAATAAGAAATAAAAGAGGGCCTAAGACGGATCCCTGTGGCACTCCAGAATGGACGGGGGTTGATGGAGAGGTGGCATTGTTAGCAGTTACGAACTGAGTGCGGTTGCAAAGGAAATATTCGAGCCAGAAAAAAAGCCTAGGATCAAGGTTTAGTTTGCTTAGCTTAAAAAGTAGTAATTTGTGGCATACCTTTTCGAAGGCTTTTGCGAAGTCGAGGAAGACGCAGTCAGCTGTTGAGCGGCGATCAAGGATGAGATTAAGTTTATGCGTAAATGATGCTAACTGAGTTTCGCAAGACAGTCGCTTACGAAAACCGTGCTGCATGTCTGTAAAAAATGAATTTGACTCCAAGAAGTTCGCGATACCTGTGTATAATATGTGCTCCAATACTTTACATGGAATACTTGTCAAAGATATGGGACGGTAGTTAAGGGGTGAATTCTTGTTACCTGATTTATGGATTGGGACCACCTTCCCGACCGTCCAGTCAGCAGGCAGAGCACCGGTGTCGAGGGACGGTTGAAATATCTTGCAAAGCAGCAATGAGCAGTAAGTTTGAGAACCCTTAAGAAATTTCGCGTTGATTGAGTCAGTACCTGGACTGGAGCATGGTTTAAGGGATTCAATAATCTTCTCAATACCGCAAGCTTCGATGCAAATGGGATCCATAGTTATGTAGTTGTAAGTCTGCGCTTGTGGAAAAATGGTGTTAGTACAATGAACAAAGTTTTTACAGAATGTGGAGTTCAGTACCGCTGGGCATTCTGCATCTGGGATGGCAAGGCCATTCTCGTCTAATAAGTTAATGGTATCGCTGTGGCTGGGGTTCACAATGCGCCAGAACTTTTTAGGATCAGTGGAAAGAATGCTAGGAAGTGTATTGTGAAGAAAATTATTTTTTGTGCTTTTAAGTGCAGTTACGTAAACGGCGTTAGCTTCGCGGTACGCCTCCCATTTTGCGTTACTACCAGACCTTTTCGCAACTCGGTAGAAACGTTTTTTTCGATTGGACAGTCGTTTAAGATAGGAGTTGTACCACGGGGCTCTCGAGTGGGAACAAATTGTCCGTAATGGTATGTATGTATCTGTTAATTCTTTAACCTTGGTAACGAATAGATTCCAGTTAGTATCGACAGAGCGGTCATCAAACCCGTTGCAATAATAATCGATAAATTCGGCGAGTTCCCTGTTAATGGCCTGAAAATCAGCTTTTTTATAGTCGCGAATGTGTTTAGAAATCTTCTCAGCTGGGGGAGTAACGATGCAAATGTCAAATGAGAGCGATAGATGGTCGCTGAGACCAGGTAAGTAAGTGATTTCTGAGGCCATATCGGGATGGGTAGTCAGTATTAAGTCCAGCGTGTTTGCAGTGGTATTAGTAATTCTTGTCGGTTGAGAGACTAGTTGGGAAAAGGAAAAAGTGGAACAAAGGTTTAAGAAATCGGTGCTTAAGTTAGAAGAAGGGTTCTGAACTGGGGTATCAAAAGACCAAGATATGTTAGGAAGATTGAAGTCGCCAAGTAAGAAAACGGGCGCCAGGGGGTTTCGTGCGCAAACAGCATTTATGGCATCGTGCAGATCATCGAGGAAGTTAGCAGAGTGACTGGAGGACGGTAGCATACCCCGAAAACAATTTTTGAGTGTCCAAGTTCCACGCATGCCCAGACAATCTCGAGATCTGTTGTGATGTTAATAGCGTAAGACCGGAGTGTTTTACAAATGGCAAGTAATACGCCACCACCCTGACGTGACGTGCGGTCGCAGCGATAAAAAGTGTATCGGGATGAGTCCTGGAAAATTTCGGTGTTACGAATGTTAGAATGAAGCCATGTTTCAGTAAGTGCAATAATATCTGCGTTACACGTGTCAGCTACGGAATGAAATGCATCACGTTTGTTTACGATACTTCTTACGTTAGCGAGAACAGATGTGCGTGGTGAAGGCGACGACTGCCCACGTCCCCTCTCGTGATGCTACGGGGCGTTTTCGGTGTTTTGGGCATTTGATGAAGGCGACCGCGGTGTGTCCTCTTCGAGTACTTCGGTGGGAAATTCCTTTATCAGTTCGATGTTGTTTGTCACGCTGTCGTACATGTAGCACTTATTGTTAACGTAGAGTTTGTTGTAACGAAGCTGGAACTTTGGTGACTGAGGCAGGCTTTTAGCGAAATTAGTAAGTTGCTGGCGCGCGTTACGGGTTGCTGGCGAAAAATCCTCTGATACAGAAATGTTGTCAGTTTTAAGTTTAGCTCGACATGCTAGTATTCTGCCACGGTCTTTAAATGAGCCGAACCGGATAACTACAGGCCGACATTTTTGATGTGAGAACGTACCTATCCTGTGGGCGCGCTCAATGACCGGTCGATCAAAATCAGTGCCTGAAGAAGTTAAAAATGCAGTGATAATTTTTTTTTCAGTCTGTTCCCAGGTTTCACGTGCGTCGGGGATACCGCGTAAGATTAAATTGTTCCGTCGTGAACGGTCTTCAAGGTCATCTATACGAGCCTGTAATTCATACTGTCGCGAAGTCAGCTGTTCGACAGTATTGAAGAGAGTCGCACAAATAGGGCTCGAAGCGCTCCTGAAATGGAGCGCGAGGATACACCTCCCGCTTGCATCGAGGATATGGACGCGGTTGAACTGCGGACCGAATTGAAAGCTGCTGGCATTTCAACGAAAGTAAAATCAGTTCCCAAACTGCGTGAAATGCTTCGCAAAGAAAGAGAAAAACGATGTTTTCAGCAGTCGACTTGACTTCTATTAGCAAAAATTGCCTGCAATTAGCAATTGCCTGCTCGCGATGTTCCACAAGTCTGTATGCCTCAGTTTTTATCATTTCTTACTTTTTTAATGAAATATTCATCAAAAATTTTTGTAGCGCAGTATGTGCACACTTGCAGCTTGAACGGTTTACTATGTCTCTTCACTCAATGCTAAAACTCGCATTCTCGCTGGTACGACTAAACGAGAGTGAAATGCTTTGTTTGTGCTTGTGGCGACTTATATGTGCAGTAAATGTTCTTCGTTCTTCGCCATATTTGTGATAATCTTCCTTGATGTGCAATATTTACACGCTGTATCTGTATTCATGTATGATATGTTTATATTTTTTGTGTCGCGCCACGCTGTGTTGTTTTGTGTTTTTTGGGTTTCATCAAGATTAGGCCAATTGTGTTTTATAATTACTGCAGTGCACGCTTGAAATGCCTTCGCAGTGCACCTCTGGCTGCCTATGTTCCCTGCGAAACGGCGCGGTTCATGTGGCTGACCTCATTGTAGCGCGAATGTTGCACCTCTCCTTTCCTCACAACCAGCCTAGTGATGTGTGGCGGTTGCAAGTGGTACACGTCTATGTAGAAAGTGTAAAGTTTTGCCATACTTAATATTTACTACCGACACTTTCTCAAGCTGGTTCTGTGCATAAGTGCATTGTGTATTTCATAGCAAACTGTCGAAATGTATCGTTTAGACTTTTTCTGCGCCATGATGTGATGCGATAATAAATGTATTCTGTCATGTCAAGTAAACTGCCGCTTTGATTTTTTGTACGAGTTTTTGTAGCGATTATTACGGCAGCATTTCGAGCCTTCAACGTGGCGGCGCCGTGGTGGTGGCGGCACCGCCACCCTGTGGCGGCGTTGACACCCTGTAGATGCGCCGCCACCCTGTCACGTGGTTGGTCACGTGGTGCGGCTGATCACGTTGTTGGTCACGTGTTTGGTCACGTGACCAAGTTCCACTCGGGCAGCTGTAGCTATCGCGTCACTCCAGGTTTAACCAAAGCTAAACCACCGTTATTTTTTTTTTTGCAACTTGCACAAAAGGACAGGAACAAAGAATTGAGCAAAACACTCAACAGGTTAGGAAATTCGGTAGGCTGAAGAAGTTAAACTGAATGTACGCATTGCTACATTTAATTTTCGCTATTTTCAACTTCACTCCTGAACCTAATATGGCCTCCTTTTGGAGATTCTCATTTGCGATGGCATGTTCTATCTGCGGCCGCCTCAGCATTCACAGTTGACGGCGAGGGGACCGAATTCCCGGGGGTATTCAGCGTCGGTCGTAATCGAGTCACGTCACCATGCTGGTGAGTAACGTCATGTAGATCCGGGCGTCAGGGTACGTTAGTAAATTTCAGCTTTAACATAAGTGATGTGTCTCCACTTGGATCCCAATTTAGATCAGTTACGAAAAACAACAGAAGGAACGAAGAGGACCGGGTGGGACGCATTGCTGCCGTTATATGATCTCTAATCGTCTTTGAAACATTTGTCAGGCAGTGCTTTCAAATACGTGAAAAGGTATGTTTGGCGCATCACAGCTCCAGCTGCCGCTGAGCGAGTTCTTACAACGTGAAAAAGCAATGCTTGCTTTCCGATCCCTCATAGTTATGTCACACCCAAAAATAATTGTGGAATCTCCTTCATCACGCTTTTCCATAAGCCGTATAATATTTCCATGCGTTTTGGTTTATGGTTTATCGTCCCAAAGCGACTCAGGCTATGAGGAACGCCGTAGTGAAAGACTCCGGAAATTTCGACCAGCTGAGGTTCTTTAACATGCACTGAAATCGAACAGTACACGGACCACTAGCATTTCGCCTACATCAAAATCCAAGCGCTCCATAACGATCGCAAAGTACAACATTGATGACTTGACTACACAACTCCTCATTGCGGCAGCACTATGAGCAGTACTTTTGAACAAAGAAAAGAAATCGCGCTGAAATTAAGAAATTTGGGGAACACTTAGCTCCGCCTTGTTGGTATGATGCTATAGCATTAACAGGTTATTTCTGCGGCTTGGTGTCCTCTGCATATTTTGTATTCGAAATTTCAGGCTATTTCGCATGGTCTCATGACGTAACATTTAGCCCGGCGAGCAATGAGCACTCGACCGTATAACCAGCCAACAGCCACCCGCTAGTGCACCTCCCATCTCGGACATGTGACGGCGCTTGGTCATGTTACCAGGTATCGTAATCTAGTATCTTAACCCCGCTCTGCCACAGCGTTTAATGCCGGGATGCATGAGGCGTTTTTTACGGCGTGAGGCCGGCGATTTTCACCTGATGGTGAGCGCCGCCACCAATGTGGACCTACCAGATAATTTTCGCACGTCGTCCGACGACGGTTGATGAGGCGGCGGCTGACGCGAGCGAATAGGTGAGCAGAAAGCCCGCTCTTTTCCGAAATGACTGCTTGCGCACGTCGCCGTCGACGAGGCCGCCATGGCCGACGAGCACGTGGCGACTTGGGAGGCGGGCATGGAAACGTGACTGTCTTGAAGATAAACGATTCATCAAGCATAGCATGTATGGACATGAATTACTGTCGTATGAAAATGGGCGCGCGCGTTTCCTCAAGGCCGGTGGAAAAAAACCACGCGCGCAAAAAGCCTGTGTTGTCTCGAGCGTGTGGTTCTCGATATCTGGACATGTTCATGCGGAGTAATGTGATGAAAAAAAAAATCCGAGGGATCTGGCTGCATGTTACATTCTCGAATTTCCTGTTTACATTATCCCTACGTCATAAGACAGGCCGGTGATCAGCCATGGAACTTAAAAGCTTCACATCCTGAGCCGGCCCTCGCCGACCTAACCAAGCCAAACTTGCGACAAGCCAAGTGGGAGCTCCGCATTTTTGCGCCACTGCATGCAATGGACTCTACCGTGGCGCGCGCGCGCACACCCACACACTCAGCCCAACACACACACACACACATGCAGAAAAAGGCAGTGAACTAGGGCGCCAGAAAGTCACGTGCATGCAGGTACAATTCCTATACAAGCGCATCCCGAAAATGGTTACACGTTTAAATGGTATTATTCAATAATTTGTACGCTGAGCAACCTGTCACCATACTTGTGTACAAATGCAGGAAACACATGTGTGCAAGCAGCCTAGGTAAAATGATCAGCGCCGTTCGTAAGTAGAAGGCAGCATATTTTCATTTTTGCGAAAGCATAGCAGCTCATAAGGAGGAAAATCAGGCGTTCTCCTCCCCAGAGGTTTGGAAAAACCACGTGACCTAATCAGAAAAAGAAAAATTAAGTTTCGTAAATAAAATACTTTCCGAAGTGGGTTCCGCACCCACGAAGGGAACCCGCCGCATTGGCTCAGTGGATAGGGCGCGATGTCAGTGCACGCTAAACATCTCCAGGTGGTCTAAATTATTCCAGAACCCTCCACTACGGCACCCTTTTCTTCTTTTTTTTTCACTCCCTCCATTTTCCCTTTACGGCGCGGTTCAGGGGTCAGCTGATATGAAAGACAGATACCGCGCCATTTCCTTTCTCAAAAAACCAATTTTCAATTTTTACTTTCAAGGTTAGTTTCTAAAATTGGTTTTGAGGAAAGGAAATGGCGCAGTAACTGTCTCACATATATCGGTGGACGCTCGAACCACGCCGTGAGAGGACTGACCTCTGGCCCACTTGAAGGTCAAAACCGTAAGCACCGCGAAATCGTTACGAGGTAGCATAGTGAAGCTTTCGCATCAAAAGTGAAGGAAAATAATGCTGCCGGCCGTGGCAATTGCTATCTAATATCTTAACCACCCGAGCTGCAGCCGGCGGAGGAGAAAGGGAAATGATATCGAGGAGAAATATAAAGGGGAGCGATAGCAAGGAAGCACAGGATCGAGTATTCGGGTGTGGCTCAATCCCCGGTCCGCTTTCTAAGGGGGATGCCATTCACATACCTGGCTTAATATCTCATATGGGCCCTTGAGGCTTGGGTGTTACGCATATTTTTGAAAGTATGGCGGAGTGCTTGGCGTAACGCACTCTGGCACAGGTCAGCCCGGTATTGCACTGCCTCCGGGATTGGCCCGTGGCCTACGGGCTATTGCGCGCGCTTTTCTTCTGTCTCTTTACTCCCATCTTTCACCTCCTACTATCAGCACGCAGGCAGCTGGGCGTGGCTCCGCATTGAGCCAGTAAGCAAGCCCGTGCTTTTCCTTTCGTCCTTCTGTCGACAACTCAACTCGAAAAAAGGAAGCACAGGGGCTCGAGCTGGGTTTGGGTATCGTCGCCTTCATCAACTTCCATTCGGGCGGCGTGAACTGATCAGCTTGGCTGGCCATTGCATTAGAGCAGCACGCCATCGCCGCAGCCGAACACCACGCTGCAAGCTTTCTCCTTCACAGCTCGTCAGTAGACTTAATTGTTGTCCGTAATTTTTTTCCCCGTTGCGAAAAAACTTGACAATTATGGTGAGTCAGGTTATAACTTTACCTCTTTCGAAAAAATAAAAACACTGATGTGTAAACAAATGCGCAACATAGGTTCTTACTGATGCTTATACGGCCGCTAGTTCTGTTCTTTCACCAGTCATCAGATTTTCTGTACAGCAAAACACCATTTACCATGAAGACACCGACCGTCCCACGGGGAGAAGTTGGGTGCAGCGCTAAAAAAATTCTATTCCACGCATTATGCTCTGGACTCACTGAGTGATAGCTGGGCCTTGGCACAATTCTGGAACGTTTAGCCATATCTTGTGTGATGTGCATATATACCACCAGTAGTTTTTGACAAATGGCCCTTCAAAGTCGGACAAAGACGGGGTGTGTACACCGCTTCAACCCCAACCCGACTTCTTTCTTTTCTTGCACCGCAGTAAAGGAACAGACTAGGGGAGCCGCACAGTCAGCCCGTTTCGAACACGCTGGGTGGAAAAAAAAACAGAAACGCGAAGGGTGCGCCCCTCCCGAGGAGCTTGGCTTGAGGGGAGGACACACAAAGCGGACAATGGGCGAAGCTTACTAGCGTCTCTCTCTCAAACCGGGAGGAAGAATGTAAGAGAAGGAGGAGGAGCTCAACTTCATGCGGCCCGTGGTGGCGGCGTTGTGAACTAGGAGCGGATGAACCAGAATCCTGGCCATGAGCCACCAAGTTGTTGTACTCTATTCATCGCTCGATAATTAAACTCAGATTTTCAAAGGGTGCACTACAGTAACCTTGAGGCACGGAAGGAGCAGAGAAAAGTGGCGAGTGCGATGACTTCCGCGCTGCATATACTCGTTTGTAAGTCGAACATAGATTTCGTTCGACTCAAAGAACCTTTTTGCAGGAATCAAGCCGGTTGCAAAACCTTACATGACTCGAATGCTTTCACTGTGCGCACCGATGAATAGTCGCAGCCGCCTAAATGACTCCTTCTAAATAATAGTACAGCATTTTGCTGTGCGTGTGCTTTGTGACCCCGGAGTGCGACGATAACGACAACTGCAGCCCCGCGCTGAGATTGTTTACATGGCTGTGCGCAAACAGTACCGCTCGTTTGCGTAGCCTAAAACGCCAGGTGGGTTATCCTTATCTTAAACGTTATGTACTCTTGCTCACAAATTGCACTTTTACTCATTTACACACTATGATAACACTTGAATGACCGCCGATGGTGTTATATCGCCTGCTTAAAAACGCTTCGCGTAGAATGCCGGCGCTTTTCGCTGAGTGTATCGGCTTTCTCTTATGGAACAAAAAGTTTAATTTTAGATCGGTTTAGCTAAAGATACGTTCAAACATTGCTTGAAATAATGAAAACAACCAGATTTGTTGTCCACATTCGACGCCGACGGCGGCTGCCAGCAGACTTCTGCACATGCTATGCAGACCGGGTCATATATATCGGCACTTCCGCCTTATAGTACTCGCGTCCTGCAATAGAAGCAGTCGTCCCTCTGATGGCACTGTAGCCAAAACTATTCTCGACAGCTATTTGCAGGCGCTAAAACATGCGAATTCGTTCCGCAATCGCCGAAATCGCACACACGAAATCCTGCGTACTCGCTAGGCCTCGTCACGATGGGGCCGGCGTTCCACCTTCGGCCGAAATTCAAGCATCTGGCAAGAGTTCCCCGCTGATTAGTAAGAAAGTGTGAAGACATGAAATGCAGCCGCTCGTTTCGCTTTTTCGATAAAGATAAGGTACACACGCGCGGTATTTCAGGCCCGTCTATTCCCGGGCGTGAAGCTCTCGCTCGGCCGCACAAGACCAGGCGACGGCGACGAGCGGCACCGTTGTGCGGCGTTTTCTACCAGTGTCAATTGCCTCACCGATAGGTTCTATATGCGCTGGCAGCGAATGAAAGCACATCATCGCTGGTGCACGGACATGGCGTATGTCGCCGTGGCTAGCATCAGGTACAATAACTTTTAAAATTCTTGTGTATGAAATGTCATGGCAACTAAGCTGACACTTTAACATTACTGCGATACGCGATCGTTGATCGTGCTAGCGTCGCCGTCGGTCTAGCGTGACAGTTCACCAGCGATGGCATTTGCATACCGATTAGCCCACCGACCGTTGATCGCCGTCGCATCGGCCTATAGTGTGACCGGACCCTACATATACGGAAGAAAAACAGCGTTACTCTTATTATCGCTTTTGCGGTAGCAGTCATTTATATATGGGGTGACTGCTACTTTGATGGCCCGCGATAGTACAGAGGAGAATGATACCTGGATGCGCATATTGCAGCAACGAGAGCATACGACGTTGCTGCGTGCGTGTTCTAGTGACGACACGAGAGCTTTCAATATGGCGGTCGCTGCCGGTGGGTGGAATCTCCAGGTTTCAATTGCGATCGTATTCTTTGGAAAATACTGCCCGTACAGAGAAGCCAAATTTCGGAAATTGAATCATAAGCTCTTGCATTAGTTACTGAAGCAGAAAACTGCCATATGAAGAACGACCAACCCGCCTCGGTGGCTCAGTGGTTAGAGCGCTCGGCTACTGATACGGAGTTGCCGGGTTGGAACCGGATTCTTCGGCGGGCGCTTGAAGCGAGCGGACGTGTTTTTTATCTCTCTGCTCCTTCGGACGCTGGGCCTAAGGCTTCGCGGCGTTGCGGGGTCTCCCCATGGAGGCCAGAGACGCCGTGAACGAGCGAAGGCCTGTGTTCGGCGGTGACACTGAGCAACGCAGGGCAGGCCGCTCACGCTCACGATCACGGAGACGAAAGCCATCCAGAGCAAGGTCGTCAAGAACCATTCGGCGAATGCAGGCTGAGATCGCTGATCTGCGGGACACGGTGAGGTGCCTGACGGCGGCGCTCATCACCACCTCGGAGCACCTCGAGTCCGTTATCGGGACCTTGGACGTGTCGCCGGCAGACCCACGCGTTCTAGCCTTGAGGGACGCCATGGCGCTCGCTCACCAGACACAGAACTCCATGGCGGCTCCCTCCCCGCCATTTCTGGCCACCCCTGCGCTTCCTGCCGCCATTGCTACACCTGGGGAACCGGCCTGTGATGGCCTCTCCCCCTGATGCTGCTGCTGCGGGCTCACCGTGGACACCTGCAGCCGAGGAGAGCATGTGCACCCCGATGGACGAGTCTGTTCTCAGGAAACGGCAACGCTCAACAGGGTCCGAGGAGGAGAGGGACTCGGAAAGCAAAAGGGACATCGCGGTGGCCAGGCGGGAAGCTCGAAACCCCCCACCGTCACTGTTCCCTCTTCCTCCACACTCGAAGGAGCAGGGCCCTCCAGCACGAGCCCCATGGAGCCCACCTCCAGACTGCTGCTGATGCTGCTGCTTTTTCTACTGGGGCGACGGCGTCCGGAAGAAAACCGGGTGCGACCTCTCCAAATCCCGCCGCACGAGACCAGGCTGCGGCTTCGCCTCCTGGCAGCGAGCGCGCCCAACTATGCTGCACGCCGCAGCAAAGCGCCGCAGACAGCGGCGATGCTGATGCTGCGGCCAGCCTGGTCCCGTGGCGCACCATCACTACCAAGGCGCAGCGGCGTCGGAGAACTGCCCTGGAGCGAGCCGCGGCTGCCGAGCACGTCCCGTCCAGCCTGGTGGGGATGGTGCTGTTTCGGCCGGCGAACCGGGGCACCGCCTTCACGAGGGAATAGAGCTGGGAGTTTGCCGAGGAGATCGGATCCCACCCGGAATCCCCGCCGTCGGTGTAAACATGCGGCGGAATGTGGTGGCAGTGGACGCGGGGAGCAGCAATGCTCTCCAGGCCCTGCTAACCACAGCCGTCATCCGCGGCGTGCCGGTCTGCGCCAAGGAGCCTCCTCCTCGGTACCAAAGCTCCGGCCTGGTCATCGGTGTGGTCGGGCGCAGGACGGCGGAGGAGCTGCTAGCGGCGGTGGAGTCAACGATGCCGATGGTGTCGGCGTCTCTGTCGGGCAGCACACTCGCTCTTCGTTTCGCGGCGCCGACACCACCGGCGTTCATCACCATATTCAAGCGCAGGCTTGCGGTCCGCCCCTGCCGTCCCCGACCGCTCCAATGTGCCAAGTGCGCCATCCTGGGGCATGCCACTGAGGTGTGTCGCGCTCCTGCCCGATGCACGCGCTGCGGCGGCCCGCACGATCCCGGTACCTGCGCGAGCAAGCCCCGCTACATTAACTGCGGGGGACGGCACACACTATTGACCCAGCGTGCCCGCACTGGCAGCGACAGCGTCACGTGGCCACTTTAATGGCCACATCCATGGCACCGATATCCTCCAGGCGGGTTGTTCGAGCCGTCGTCCAGGCTGAAACAGCGGCCCCAGCCCAGCAACATCAGCAGAGGCCGCGCGCGCTTTCTTATACGCAGGCCGTCATTGGAACACCCCAGCAGCAGCAGCCACCGAAGAAACGGCAGCGCCGGCAGCGGCAGCGGCGATCCGGTTGCCCGGCGTCCCGTACAGCGCGGCCCGAGCCTGCGGCCGCTTCTCATGTCCAGCCCCTGACGCACGGGACGCGGAGATCGCGCGCTTAAAGCTGGCGTTTCTCGCCCTCGGCGCACTTTTCCCGGAGGGCACCGATGGACACCGGGCTTGCTTAGAAGCAGCGGGTGCTCCCGCACAGATAAGCCAGCATGATGGCTAGCCGCCGGACTCTCTCCCGCATACCATCTATCCTGCAGTGGAACGTGCGCTCACTTGCGGCGCGGTACGCCGAAATGCGAGTTCGCATCGCGCAGGATTCGCCGGAAGTTGTTGCGCTGCAGGAGACGTACGTACGTTCACATGACAGGGAGCCCCAGATGCGGCTACCTGGCTACAATGGCTACCACTCAGCCACCACGTGCGAGGAACCCACCTGTGCCGCAGTGCCCTGTTGTGACACATCTCATCGCCCCGCGAAATCAAGGTGCGCGAAATATGTACCTCAGGCCGTCCAGCACACCCTCGTCGGCTCGGCGGAGGCGACATCTGACGCCCAGGAGTGCGTGGTGGTGACAATGCGTGTCGGTGGTGTTGACACGTCGGTGGCCAGTGTTGATGTGCGTCCAGCTATCGCGTGAAACGCGCTGTGTTTTTGTGCTGTGTCTTTGTGCTGTGCCCCGCGCCAAATCATCTGTGAGGATTTTAACGCCCACCATAGTTCGTGGGGTAGTGCGCGTCACTCCGCGCGTGGAGACGACCTGCACCAGTAGCAACGCAGCTGGTACTCACCCTCTTGAACACCGGCGAGCCAACCTTTCGACGACGCGGAACAACCGGCTCCTGCATCGACGTTGCCTTCGCATCCAGAGGCATCGAGGCGACATGGCGCCGATCACCATCTCTCTGGGGCTCGGATCATTACTCCATCCTAATCGAACCCACTGCGTTGGAAGCGCGCCCCAAACGCGCCTACTCCATTACCAACTGGAGTGCGTTCAGGCGGGTGGTCGACGAGGCGGCGTCCACTGGCGAGATTTCTTTTCAAGTCTAGTCCGAAGCGCTCTCGCAGCCACCCAACGAGCAGAGGTAAGGGCAGGGCAGCCCACACCTGATATGTAGCTGCTCAATCTGCGCGAGAAGAGAGATCGCGCAGAGCGACGGGCGCGATGGACTGACAGAGCCGCCGACTGGACTGTCTACAACCGCTTGGACGCGGCAGCGCGCCGCCACGCCAACAAGCTATAACGCTGGCAGTGGGCTTCACTATGCTAAAGGATGGAGGAAGATGTCAGCTCACGGAGGCTGTTTGACACCCTGCGGCGCATCACCGAACCACAGGCAATCCGTCAAGCGCTGGCCGCCCTCGAAATTTCCAGCGGGCTCACCTTTGAAAAGTTGGCAGAGCGGTTTGCCGATAGAATCGCGCCGCCCAGCCCCACAAACGCAGCTAACATAGCTGCTCCTGAGAGCCCCAGAAGCGACGCCAGTCCCTCGCCCGTCGCCTCGGAAGGTCCATGTGATGCGCCGTTCACTGCGGTGGAACTGAACAATGCGCTGCAGAATCTGCTATGTCATCCCCTACCTGCACCTAAATGCGAAGGAAAAAGAAAAGATCGAAGCATCCGTAATAAGAAGGAGTATCAAGAACGCACTCAGTCTCCCTAAATCAACCTCGACTACAAGGTTACTGGCCATTGGAATGCACAACGCAGTAGACGAGTTGGCGGAAGCCACACGAACCACACAGATAGAGCGGCTCAGTCTGTCTGACACCGGGCAACAAATACTGGGATGGGTGGGGCTTCAACACGACAGGGGCACCACCCCGAAAGTTAGTCTCGACAACGGGTACAGAGACAACCTCTACATCCCGCCGATGCCAAAAAACATGAGCCCAATTCACCACAAGGAAAGAAGGGAAAGCAGAGCCAAGGCCATAGCTAGAGAAATGGACTCGAAACCACCGGAAACAGTGGCATACACGGACGCAGCCACCGGAAAATCTGGGGCCGCTGTCGCCGCGGTGGTAGATGGGGCAGGCATCCCGTTAATTACAGCATCGATCAAAACAAGAAATGCTGACATCGCAGAGGAAGTGGCTATTGCACTCGCGTGTGTCGGGACGCAAGCCAACACCGTAATTAGTGACAGCAAGACGGCCATCTGGAACCTCGCCAAAGGAAGGGTGGCGGCAGAAACGAAGAAAATACTTGAATCCAGGGAGATTTCCCGTAAGGTCAAAATTATTTGGACTCCTGGCCACGAATCGGCACCGGGGAATGAAGCCGCACACGCGCTCGCTTGAGACGTCTACTACCGGGCGAGCGCAGAGCGGCTCGACGACCCAGTACACGAGGAGCGGCTGACCACCTTCAGAGACATTTGCGACTACTATAAACTGGGTAGAAGATCCTACGCCACACCGCACACACAACTGGACAACGAACAACCCAGGTGTCTGAGAAGACTCCAGGCGGGCAACTATCCGAACCTACACTGGCTATACCTCCTTAACATAGACGCAAGAGAACACGACAGATGTAAACAATGCGACCAGAGAGGAACACTAAACCACATAATCTGGCAATGCCCCTACTCACCTGAGCTGCCGTAAACATTCCTAATGAGGAAGCTTGGGAGTCTCTCCTTCGAAGCCCAAAACTCGAAGACCAACTCGAAGCCATCCGCCTGGCGACCGAGGCCTCGAAGAACCAAGAGGTTCACCACACAGGCCTCTAGTCGCGGAGCCCCCTACTCCCCCCCGGGTCTGCGTACCTGAGCTGGGAAGGTAGGCGTGTCTCCTATATCGGTGAGAAATAAAGTTTTTCTGACTGACTGACTGAGCGCTGCCGCCGCCGCTCGGCGCCCGGACCGGACAGGAAGATAACTTGTGTTCTTAGTGAGTGTACCGAACGCCAGCAATGACATCAACTACTCGCTTCGCAATGAAAAAAAATTAACGGAGGTTCACTTTTCGGCAGATAGTATGTTTGGGACAATATGAGAGAGCTCGATGAGAAGGTTTCGAAAGCTTTCAGTTCTCCAAATGTGGCGTAGCGCCATGTCCAAACGGTAGCAGCTACCAATGTAGAAAGCGCATTGAAATGCAGCGAATTGCGCCACTCACAATTACATATGCAGATTCGTGTCCGTGTTAATAGCGCAGACAGCAACACGAAAGACCTCGTCGTACTGCGAATGGAACCATCAGCCTATTCCTACTGTTGTCTATGCCACTTCAAGAAACGCTCGAAGATGCACTGGGATTTTGAGTGATTGTTGTTCATTTCTAAGCACTTCGGCGCGTGCTGCACAAAAAGTTTCGAAATCTTGCATTTTCTATTGACTCGCGCAAGTGGCTATTATAACTAATGTAGCCAAATATTTCAATCTTCAAGCACACAGTTTGGAAGGGAAACGCGCAGTAAGTCAAATTTTAGTGCGTATGAAAATTGGTTTTTTGAGGAAAGCAAATAGCGCAGTACCTGTCTGCCACATTGGTGGACAGCCGAACCGCGCCGTTAGGGAAGGAATAATGGAGGGAGTGAACGAAGATAGTGGAGGACTGCGTAGTAATTCTGACTATGTCGAGATCTTTAAAGGGAAGCTGAAACTGTTTTCAAATTGCATGAAACGCTGTGGTTGGGAAGAAGGGACTTTGAAAATCATGTGTGTTAATTTTTTCTCGATTCTGTTAGCAAAATGAGCCGCAATCGCTTGTTCAAAACCCACTGCCGACACGCCCTCTTCGCTTCCGGAAGCGCCGAATGGGGGACGGAACTGGCGGAAGTGACGCCATTCACGGGTAGTCTGCCAGCTGTCCTGCTTTGCTTGCTGCTTTTTGGCCCGCGCTTTGGTGAACAACGGATTCATAATTTGCAAAACGCAGTTCTCAAGCCAGCTGAAGCAACGCAATACGCAGCAACACAGTCGGTGCTGGCCGGAGATCCCCGTAGATGACGTCACGACGATCTCGGCCATTTGCGGCGTTCGCTTGGCGCTCTGAGACGCTGGTGCCTGTTTTCTTCCAAAAACGGGCTGTTTGCCTTTATTTCCACCCTTTTCGAATGCGATATTCTTTTTCAGCGGACTGAAAACTATAAAATGCCGCATGGAACTCATTTTTACGAAAAGTGCTTCAGCTTCCCTTTAAGTGCACTGATTGTCTGTCTCTTACTACCAGGAAGAAAGAAACGAATGTGCACAGGCCTGCTCACTGGCTCAAGCCGAGCCACAATCGCTACCACGTGCAGGTAGAAGGAGAGGTGACAGAGGAGATAGAAAGACAGGATAGTAAAGACGCGCTAAAGACAAGGCCGATCCCGGAGGTAGTGCAATACAGGGCCAACCAGGGGCGGGAGTGAAGCCCTTGAAACTCTCCGCCACATTTCCAAAAATAAGTCCAACTTGGACCCGTAACAGATACTCCACGGGTCCGGACAATGATAGAACACGCTTCTCGAGTGCCTTTTCTTCTCAATCTAAACACAGCCGTCGCGGTCAGGTTCGAACCCGATGACAGTGAAGTAGCAAAGGGTTTTCAATAAAATAATAATAAAAAGTAGGGAAAAGATTTTGCAAGCCCCGGCATCTGCCATCGATACTGAAGCACCTGAGCTGGGGCAGCGGACATAAAAGATAGCAGGCAGAATGAAGAAATGAAATAAAAGAGGTGAGTGGACAGGAAGAGAGAATAGGAGAGGTATTAACAGAAACTATTTACTCAATAAGATATGCGTCCAGGTTGAGCGCGTGATTAGTCCGTGATGGTGAAATAATAAAAATTAATGTGGATTAGCTCACCTATTCCAGGATATACAAAGAGAAGGATATCGCCGTTCACTGGTTCATTGGTGTTGGCGTTGGCAATGTTCTAGATGGCGATGACTTTGAGCAAAGGAAAGGCGCATATCTCGCTCCCAGTATATGTGGACTCCTCATTCGTGCTTTGATTTGTGGTGAGAGATGTGGAATGAATGAATTAGCGCTGAAGAGTTGTGTCTGACATGCGGCACTGCAGCAATACCTAGGCCGCAGCGTTCATTTGGTTATCACTCTCCCGATCAACCATCAACTGCATGCGACCTCCCAGCGTGGCAGGCAGGGCGCGCTGACTATCCAGTGTGCGGAACGCAATCAAAGCAGGCTTTTGACACCAACTCCATGTACATGAAAGTGAGATGAGGTCTCCACAGACTTACGGAGCCGCTCGTGCGCATTTCCTTTCGTGAAAATGAACAGCCTTTGCAAAGTAGTCAAAGAAAATAACTTCTATGATCTCCGTAGGATCACTTGTTTGGTTTTTGAGGAAAGGAAATGGCACAGTAACCGCCTCACATATCTCTGAGGACACCCGAACCGTGCCGTAAAGGAAGGAATAAAGGAGGGAGCGAAAGAAGAGAAAACTGGAAACTGAAAGTTGCATTTTTTGAGGGAAGGCGCGGCGCTCCGCAGTGGCGGAACACCTGTGGCACGGAGTGACTAGGGAGCGAGAGAGAGAGAAGGCGACGGAGTCGACGGCGGCCACCTGCCCCGTGCGTGACTTCACTCGCGCTCCGACATACGCCGGCTCGCGCGAAGCGCACTGTTGACTAGCGTAGTGAAGCTTTTCGCTTCAAAACACGCGCACAGCAAAATATTGACTACAACTGTAGCGGGCGTCCAGTTGTTAATCGTCCAATGTAGAACTCTGAAAGCGTTCGGTAACTGCGTGTAACTACTTTGCGGAGAACAGACGGGACGTCAAGCCCGTCTATTCGAGGAACGCACATAGGCTCACCTAGGTTCGCTCAAGGGTGCGCGCTCTGCCCTTCGGCCACAATAGATTCTTTAGGGAGTCTGGTAGCTGCAAGCTATCGCGACTAGCATAGGCGTGCGCAGCGCAGTGGAGGAGCAGGTGCTCTAGTGTTTCCACTGCGACGCATCCGTGAGACACATTACTCGTCGCTATTCTTTCAAATAGCGTTATTCCAGCAGAACTTCACACTACTGAGTGCATATTTGGCAATATGGGTACCGCAGATTGATTCTGAACACACATTTGGGGTGAAAACATTAGAGTCGCATATAGACGTATAAGAATCATCTGTTGAAATCTTTAATTAATTATTTTTAATCGCTTTGCGGCGCTTATAGTTAGTAAGGTGTGTTCCTAATTCACGTTGTACAAATCAGCTGGATGTTTCTCTTTGAGCACTCAGGCGCTTAAGTAAGATTCTTCTGTCGCTCCGCACAGTGCCAAAGATGCAAGGTCGTCGGAACCAGGCCAAGAAGTGCTGTCACTAGTGTCACCGTGAAAGGCACAGCGACAAGACGATCCGAATTTCCGCTCTTGCAAAGTGCTGCAGAAGAGCCAACATTTAAAACTATTAAATGAAGATCAGAAAACATCGACACTATATGGAGCTGCGAGCTCGCGAAACATAAGTTGCTGCGCACACGCGCAAGCCACAATGGACGGTTTGAACTCCATCATTTGAACTTTGAGCGTAAAATTTAATGGGAGGTTTTCGGTTTGTTCGTTCAGCCAGCCACAGATCCTAAAGAGATGCTGGCATTCTCAGTGCTACAGCTCTGATTTCAACCATCTCATGTTAGTGCGAAAGGTCTACTTGCCGAGATCTAACCGGCTGTCAAGTGTGTGAAGCTTGAATTTGGACATGACCTTTGAGAAATTACCATAGCAGCAGCCCATGTCGAAAGAAAATAAATATTGCCGAGACTGGATTTCCAACCCTCTGCGGCACTCAGAAATGTGCTGCGCAGCCCACTGTACGAAGGCACCATGCAGTCAGAGCTAACGCTCAGTCTAATACGGTTGCTACACGTGCCGGCGACCAACCAAAAAAAAGGAGATTAAATCCAAGCTTTCGCAGGTCTACTCGGTTTACCGACATTAAAAACTTCTACCGTTTTTGCTAACCTCACAGGGAGGCGAGGTTAGGCGAGCAGTAGGAGTTGAAATCTCCACCATTTTGTAGCGATAGCTACATTACGCTAGCATTTCGAGCCTTCAGCGTGGCGTCGCCGTGGCCACCTCAGGGCCGCTGCCACGGTGGTTGGCCACGTGGTGCGGAGAACCTGCCGGCGGCTCGGCGCGCCAGCGAAACCGAGTTGGGGGGAGGGGGCGTGGAGAGAGCGAGATGAGGGGAGAGAGTGAATACGCGTCCAGGGACAACTATGAAAAAGGAAAGCTCAGCAAAACAGAGCGACGAGAGACTGACATTACAATTCGGTTGAACGGGTTCTAATCGGCCAGCTGCAGCTTCCCGCCTCTCGAGGTTTATTCAGAGCTGAATTACAGCCAATATTTTTATTTTCACCTGGTAGAAGGTTATGTTTTTCTGGTGCTGTGCCTGAAAAGGCAGGTCTAGCTTCGGAGATAAAAAGGTCATGGCGTAAAAACAATAAGCAAAACCAGTTATTGCTCAAATACTAAACGCAGTCGTGTCTCTTCTTTCAGCAGGCTCCAGTGCTATGGTATGCTGCGTCTCCATCAATGCGCAAATAACCTTACGCCCTGATGCAGTAGTTTGTACTCTACCATAGCGCTAATCTATCATCAGAACAGCATTTCATAAACACAATCATTTCGTATCTTTCTAGGTTTTCACAAGAATCCTGAAAAGTGCAATAAGTTTGTAAAATGGAGTAGGTATTCATTGCTGAGTAGTTGCACAATATTACAAATTTATTCAAACTTGGGGGTTCTCGTAAAAAAATTATTGTGGATTGGCTAAGGTAATCCAGGTCATGCAAAGCGAAATATGTAGGCGTTGACTGTGTTCGTTGCCTTTGGCGTTGACAAAGTTCTAGACGGCGATATCTTTGAGCAAAGTAAGGGCGCATAACTGGCTCTCTAGATATGCGGACGCCTCAATCGTGCTTTGATACATGTGGCGGTGTTGAGAGATCTGGCCTGAATGCATTAGCGCTGAGAGCGTTATGGCTGACATGCGGCGCTGCAGCAATAGCTGGGCCGCAGCGTTAATTTGCTGATGAATTTCTCGTGATCAACCATTAACTGCATGCAACCTCCCAGGGTTGCCGGGAGGGCGCGCTGCCTATCCAGTATGTGGAAAACATTCAAAGCAGCATTCTTTAGTTTGGCACCAACGCCACGTACATGAAAGCGAGATTGACGTTTCCACAGACTCACGGAGCCGGTTGTGCGCGTATCCTGTTATGAAAATGAACGGCTTTTGGAAAGTTGCCAATGCCAATGAACTCGATAAACGCCGTCGACTAACTTGTTTTGTTTGGCTTTTAAGGAAAGGAAATAGCATGGTAATCGTCTCACATATCTCAGTGCACATCCGAACCGCGGTGTGAAGGAAGGGATAAAAAAGGGAGGGAAAGAAGAAAGAGAAAACTGAAAATTTGAAAGTTCGATTTTGTGAAAAGGCGTCAATGCCAATGAACTGTTAAAACGCCGTCAACTAACTTGTTTTGTTTGGTTTTTGAGGAAAGGAAATGGCGCAGTAACCGTCTCACATATGTCAGTGGACAGCCGAACCGGGCTGTAAAGAAGGGGATAAAGGACAAGGAAAAGAAGAAAGACAAAACTGAAATTTTGAAAGTTGATTTTGAGAAAATGCGCAGTGCTGCGCATGGCGGAACACCTGTGGCTCGGTGCCACTAGTGGTGCATGCGCACTAGAGACTAGGGAGCGAGAGAGAGAAAGAAATCTGCGGCGAAGCAAGTGTTGTTACGCCGTGTGCCTCCGTGGAGTACCGCCACGGCGAAATAGGAAATTCGCGCCCAGTAAAGCTTTCGCTTTAAAAGTTTTACCATCCCTGTTCCCACATTGAGTGATTAATCACTTTCCTCTCGCCCTACCTCATGCTAGCCGTACCGGTTAGCTGGAGTTGGTAGTGACCGCGCCGGTGAGGCAGCGGTTCAGCGTTCTAAGGCCGGTCGAGAAAAATTTTTTCTTTATTTACGATGTTTGTGTGCAAGCTTTGCATTGAAGCCGTCTTGCTGCGCTTGGGGCGATGTCACTTATCAATTACTCTCTTATTTTAATAACATTTCCACGGGTTGTGCTTTGAAAAGAAGACAAATATTGACTGCAAAATACACACGAGAGTGAATTTCTGGTAAGGTTTAATACATGAAAGCATGTGGAAAACTTATGTACAAATATATGGAGAAAATGTGCGCACGAAACTTATAGTATATTCAGAGAAAACAGTGTTTTCATCGTAACTACCATTAAATAAACAGGAAGACTGAACTGGCTTGCGCAGCTTCACTGCAGTAGTTATCACTTCTTCCCGCGGTACGCCTCCATTCTGTTACAGCTCAGCACGTGGCTATACACCGAAGATAACTTGTGCCCCTAAAGAGTTCACAGGACGCCCGCAATGACATCAACTACCAGCTTCGCAATAAAGATATTATCGGAGGTTCATTCTAGGTTGAATTTATGTTTAGGACAACATGAACGAGCACGATGACAAGGTTTCGGACGACAAGGCCTGCAGTTTTCCGAATTTGCGGCGCTATGTCCCAACGGTGAAAGCTACCAATGTAGGAAGAGCATTGTAATAAACTTAGCGAAATGCGCCACTCAGCGATGTAATTTATTTTCTAGCAGAATTTTATATGTACATTCGTATCTGCACAAACATATCCGCTTTAATTGCGCAGATGACAAAAGTGCTGACACCTTAGAAATGCTAATTCAACCACCCCGTTAATCTGCTGTATGCTGCCAGGAAGAAAGGAAAGTGCATGGGCCTGCCTACTGGCTCAAGACGAGCCACGCTCGCCGCCGCGTGCTGAAAGTAGGAGAGTTAAAGGATAGGAAAGGAAAGATAGGTGGAAACGGTGCCGACCGCTAATAGGCTCTTGCGCCGCGGGCGGATCCTAGAGGCAGTGCAATACCAGGGCGACGCGTGCCAGAATGTTTCTTGCACACCGCATAACAGTGTCACCGGACGTCGCGCGCTTACATGGTGACAACGTGCAATGACCCTCCGCGCGCGCATTGGCTGCGTATGGCCCGGGGAACGACGGGTGCGTCACGGAATCGCCACGAGTGATGTGTGTGACGGATGCGGTGCAGTGGAAACACTAGAACACCTGCTCCTTTACTGTGCCGCGTTCGCCGATGCTCGTCGCGACATGCTCGCGGCCTATAGGGCGCAGGGCGTATTGCCAGACTCCATCAAGACGCTATTTTGGCCGCAGGGCAGTGCGCGCACTCGTGAGCGAACTTTGGTGAGCCTCTGTGCATTCCTGGAACACAGGGGCTTGACGCCCCGTCTGTTCTCCGTCAGGTAGTTACACACAGTGACCGAACGCTCCGCGAGTGCTACCTTGAACGATTAATAACTGGACGCCCCACTTCAGTTGTAACCAACACAGTGCTGTGCGCGTGTGTGATTTAATTCCTCTAAAATGAACTAATCACGCACACAACCTTACTGTGTAAATAGTTTGTACATATTACTTCTCCCCCTATCCTCTCTTCCTGCTACCCTCACCTCTTTCATTTCATTTCTCCATTCTGTCTGCTATCCTTTATTTCCGCTGCCCCAGCTCAGGTGCTTCAGTATTGATGGCAGATGCCGGGGCTAGCAAAAATCTTTTCCTTCCTTTTTACTATTATTTTTAATAAAACCACTACCACCACCACCACTCCGCCATATTCTAAATATAAGTTTAATATCTTGGGTTCAAGGACCAGCAGCAGATCATAAATCAGATATCAGGTAATCTTTGAGCAACGCAAGGATTTGTAGTTTAAAACGCGCAGTAGGACAAATCTTGTGGAAATAAAAATTGGTTTTTGAGGAAAGGAAATAGCGCAGTAGCTATTTCACATCTCGGTGGACATAGGAACCGCGCCGTTTGTGAAGGAATGAAGGATAAAGTGAAAGAAGTTTGAAGAAAGAGGTGACGCAGTGGAGGGCTCCTGAGTAAGTTTGACCATATGGAGGTCTTTAAGTGTACTGACATCACACGGCGCACGAGCGCCTTTTCGTTTCGTCCCCATTGAAGCACAGCCGCCGCCTCCGGGTTCGAACTCGATGTCAGTGAAAAGAAGTGTTCTCTGAAAATTGATTTGAAGGGAAGGAAAGACGCATTAACAGTCTCACTTCCTGGGCGATGGCCTAGTGGTCTGAGCATCCGCCTCGCCTGCAGGAGGTGTGGGGTTCGATCCTCATTGCCGACGGGTACCCAATAGTGATAGAAAGGGTACAAGCTGTCCCACGGTGTCGTGCTCGGATAATTTAGAATGAAATTCGTCGTAAATGGGCCTTTGACCCGACCTTGCGAAGAAGGAAAATAGCTTGTGCCATCTCAGTTCTCTAAGTACACCTAAATCGCGTCGGATGGGTGTGGTGTGGTGGCGAAAACATTTCTTAATCATAGAGAGACGTGTTTGGGTTCGTCACCTGAAGGGTCGCGCCCTTACAACCACTGGGTAGGATACTTAGTCAGCAACCTCATTGGCGGTTGCCGCAGCCCGGGTGTGCTGCGTTAAGGCCCTTTGGGCCTCGACGGTGCAGCAGCTGGACTGTGTCGCCTCCCAGTCCTCTCGGGTCGGCTTTGGGATAGGGGGTAGGGATGCGATCTGCTGGCAGGCCCACACCATGTGGTAGGTGTCAAACACCTTCCCACAGTGCGAGCAGCGCCCGTAGAATTGAGGATTTAAATGCTTTAGAGTTGCCGGGCAGAACATCGTTTTAGTGATAAGGCGAAGGAGTACCCGCTCGCTGGCCTTCTCCAGCCCTTTGCACGGATTTGGAAGAGTCTGGTGCGTGGATTTGTAATAGTCACGTATTTCCTTAAAAGTGTAAACCGGATTGAATTCGGAGTCCTGGTCAGCGTCGGGTCCCGTAGGAAATGCCCGGAAACAGAGTGCGCGGGTGGCGGTGTCGGCTGCTTCGTTTCCGCGGAGGCCTTGGTGACCTGGAGCCAAGTCGAGAGATCGTTGCGAAGGATACGAGTCTGGGCTACAATTTTGGTAGAGGATATAAGCCAGGGGAGTAGCCCACCCTTGCTCGACGCTTCGAGAAACCCCTCGCTTGTGACGCCGTAGCTGCGGAATTCGACATGTATCCTCTGGAGTGCGCTCGTGTTGTATTCGCTCGTGCAGGCTGCGCAAGGTGGACCTAGTGGTGTGGCTTTGAAAGGCGGAGCACACAAGCCTCAATGCGGCCGCAGCACACGTCGCGGCTGAGGCGAGACAAACTCGTCGTGGTACTGAAACCTCGTGCGAAACTTCACCTGAAGGCCTCCTTCGCTCCAGGACAAGCTGTTGTTTATGTACGCAGAAGGTACAACGCACAGCGCGGAAGAGGAACTCTAAGTGTGGCTCGTGTAGGAGAAAAGCGTATTGATAAGCAGACTGAAATTGATTACTTCGAGGGAGCCATTGAAGTGGAACCCCGGGTAACATCGACCGCCCGCAAGAAAGCTAAAGTTTTCCTGTGGAGAAATACTGGGTTTGATAACGCAGGTAACAGGGACGTCGCAGTCGTCACCTTCAACGGGAAGAAGGTGCCGCGCCTAATCTTCTACCGTCACCTATTAATACCGATAACATCGTTCAAGAAGATGCCATTCGCCTACCACCCCAGTGGCACGGTCGTCACTAGACAGACATCTGCCTGCAGCCGGAGCTGCAGGCAGATGTTGACGGAAGCACCCACGCTACGCTCGTCCGGTTAGAGGAAGAAAAACAACACTCTTTCCAGCCGAGCAACCTGTTTTTGTAGCCGCCGTTGATGAATCAAGCCTCGGGTGACAAAGCGGTGGCGCTGTGCTTTAGCCTTAACGCTGTCCAGCGTGTGGCCGTGTTACTCTGGGCCGGATGATAACCAGGTGGAGGCTGCGCGGAAATGTGCGCAGATTCTTTCGCCACAACAGAAAAGTAGCGTTGACCCCGAAGATGTTGATTTATTTGCTTGAGTCACCAGAAGCCCCAGGGCGAAGAGCGGCCCCTAAAAAAAGAGTTAAGATAAATACGGCTAGCCTGGCCGAAGGGAAAGGCAACATTTAACTAGAGAAATTCGAGGGCGTAAATTGGAAGTGCAAGGTTTCGGGGCAGGGAAGAAACCGTGCCATCTTCAACTCCGCCTGCAGCTCCTTGATGACAGACCTAGTGGACGCTGCACTTAAAGAATTCATCATGGGATCTGAATTCAGGGTAATGCTACTTTCACAGCGTTTGACATGCATCCTGGAGAACAAGGCGTACACCCCCGTCCAAGTGGATTTATACTTGGAATCCGAGCAGGAATACGGTATGGCTATGGCACTGCCCCTGAAGCGCCGCGATCCCTCTATCCATTTGCTGAACATATAATGCCCCCTCCCTCCCCCACCACCGACCGCGCCTAAGCGGCGAGTGCTCTTCAGTCAGTTCTTCCGCGCAATAAAATTGGAAGGAAAGGAACCTTTGATGATGGTTCGGAATTTCAACAGCACACCGCTACCACACCGAGGAGGTATGAGTAGCAAGCTTGCGGACCTCATCTCCACCCTGCACATCACGTTGCTCACAGAACCGGCTTGTTTCACAGCTGTAGGCAACTCTGTGACCCACGACACGTTCTAAAGAAACCATCTTAGATACTCTAGATGATTTTCTGGGGAGGGACGGCCACTTTCTCAGAACAGAAGAGACGTCTGGGCTAGTTTTTACCGAGCCATAAATAATAAACAGTGCTAAAGGCGTGGACGACGACTCGCAACTAATGTTTATTAAGGGGAACACAGAATATATCCAAGCCTAGCAGCGCCAAAACCACACAGTCATCAAAAACCAAAATACTATGTCGTGACAACCCCGTTCACATGGCCTGTTCAATAAATCTAATATCTTTATCTGTTAAAGCAACGGAAGGGTCACTGACACATTCTGCTTTTAATCGCATCATATGTCTGGCCTCAATGATTTCCTGGTTTATCTGCGCCGGAGGGGCATCGAAAATTTCTCTCTGCGAAAGAAAAGGATGCCAGCCTTTACAACCCGTACAATGCGTAACCAGATTTGACGCCCGGCCAATCTGTAGTGATCTCTCGTGTTCGCGTAACCGAACATTAACACATCTGCCAGATCGACCTACATGCACTTTGTCACATGATTACAGAATTCTATACATCACACCCACTTTAGGAGGAACATGAGCATACTCATGCTTCACCTGACAAGTGCTTCTTTCCCGAACATTTTTCGCTGCTTTGTTCTTAACCATTATACATATTTTCGACAACGAACTCGGTGCAGAGAAGACCGCACCAACAACATAGCTTCTGGCCCCATTTTTCAAATTATGTGACCGGCTATGTACATGTGGCAGAATCAAAGGTATCTTAGCTTTTATGTGTCCAACCCCCTGCTCCCGCAAAACTGCGCACACCTATTTTACTTTTTTCAGCAACTTGTCACACGTACTTAATATGACGTGACTGCAAACTGCGTTCGCTAGCTGCGTTTGATGATTCCGATGTTCTGGTGCTGCTTTGCTTAGATATATATTGTGTTTTACTCAATAACGTTAGTTGCGAGTCAGCGCTCGTCATGTTTGCTCTTTGTCCACGTCTTTAGAGGGGTTTATTATTTATGACTTCTCAGAATCACGCTTCTGGCGAAGGAAGCGCTTTAAATTTGAGGCCTGACCAAGCTGAACTTTTGTCATAAATGGCGAACACAAGAAATGCCACCCGTATTGTTATCCGCGGATATGCGGAGTCGGATATGCATAGCGGCAACACTGCATAATATTGAGGAGATCCCCGCAGTGGACAATCACCTCGTGCACTTGCGGGAAGCGCGGCGCACCCTCACCCACCGGTGGAGGAAACAGAAGATCAATCAAAAACTTGAGGCTCGTATCGCAGAGCTAAGCGAGCAGGATCCAGCGCATGCTGCCCAGCTCACTGACTAAAACCGGTTAGGCGCTGCAACTCTGTAATCCGGCAGATGAGCTCGAGAAGGACTTGGCGTCTCTTTCATGGTCGTATTGACCCCCCTCAAGCCAGAGGGGCGACACAACGACAGCTGTGGCGGTCATTTAATGGATACTAAGGTACGACGGCACAACTAGTAGTCACCCTGTGTTATAGATAGCTCTGTCGCATAGAGAACCCGGATGGGTCCACGTATGCATATTCAGTCAAGCACACTAAAATATATCCGCCCATTCTGCGTTGCATGAATTTAAGGCGGTGCTGGAAAAAATACACGAGGGTACGGCTCCGTACCGTAATCGGATAACAGTAGCTGTTACTGGGACTGGGCCTGCCTACACCTATTGCAATACATCAACCAGGTCTGCGATGTACGTCCACTTCCTCCAGACTTCAAGACCTCCGTGGTCACGTTCGTACCGATATCGAGTAAAGCCGTTAACACGGACAAACTACGGCCCATTATACTGATCTCGGGCGTGGGTAGCCTTATATGACGAAGGCTAGCAATCGCCTCTCTCTATACATAGATGGTATTAGGTCCTCTTAGCTGATTCTGCGCTTGGGGTCCACCCACATAAGTTGGCGCAGGATGTCCTCCTCTAAATACGCCGCCACAAACTCAGACCTATAGCAATGCGCCATATCGATAAGGCCACTCTAACTTTTGATCTTAAGGGGGTATTTAGCAATGTCCATCATCGGAGAATTGTCTCTAACTAGAGCTCAGTCGATAACGTATCCAAAGTTTTTCCCTACATCCGAGTCCACGTTTTGCGACAGCAGGCACTCCTCCGTACTTATGATGAAGAATACGAACACAAAGCCATAGGAACAAGGAGTACGCCTCAGCAACGATCCTCTGAGCGGTTCTGATAAATATTGCAGAGATGAATCTTCCGTAGCAGTTAGCCCGCGTAGAAAGTATAAGGTGTGCACTCTACGGAGACGGCATAGCCATCTGGACGACATAAAGGAGTGTTATAGAAATGGGAACCGCTTCCAACGGGGCGCCATCATATTGTATGCATATGGAAGCTCTTGTGGATAGCAATGCGCTCTAGCAAAATCAGAGTTCATTCACATCACAGCAAACATCACAGTTGCATTGCACCTCTCTGTCGGGAGGTCAAATGCTCTGGATAATGGGTCCCTTCATCCACAACCGGCTCAGACCAGACCCCACCATAGCCAAAATCACACGAGTGGGTGAGCAGGTCGGGCGTAGGATCCACCGCGTCTATAACAAGCGTGGGGGTCGCGGGCCAGGGAAGCGCTTCGGCTCACCCAACCCTTTGTAGCTTCATGGATCCTCTAGAGCCGTGCCGTATCTTCGCACTACCTAACAAGAGTTATCCGGCATATATGCCGGATAGAGGCCATCATGTGTAAAGCCACGAAGCAAGGGTTGGACATACCGGTGGTCACCTCCGATGAAAACTTTTGGCGTTGGGATGCTTTACTCGTACTCGAAGTAACGGAATGGCCACTTCGTGAACCAAATACTCGTGGATTACCTTGCTGCTGCGTGCTACTGCTGTTCCTGACAGGACGAAAGAAAACGAAAGTGCACGGTTATGCCCATGGTTATGACGGTGTGACCGCTCGGCAAGGTGTCATGTTAGACTCAACGCTGTCCTAGGCAATTGCGGCTGCTGTGGAGGCTTCGATGTCTAAAATGGTAGAAAAGATTGTCGCAAGTGTGTCGGAGTGCCTTACAAATGTTCTAGCGACTCAGCTTACACATGCCGTGCAGGCTAGTTTGGCACCTCTTTCGACAGCAATTCCCTCTCCTCTTATCCGGTCTCCAATTCCAGTAGCATCACAACCCCAGGAACAAACTTCTGTCCCTCACCACCCGTTCTCGAGTCACTAGAGACCCCCTTCAATGCAGCCAGGCTTTAAGAAATGCCAATATGAAGTAATGGGCTACAGGGCAGCATTCTAAGGTGATATTACAGCATGAGAACAATGCTTTTATTCTTTTTTCCTCTAGTATCCATCTCCCATGGCACTCCTCATAGACACTCATAGTAGAAGGATAACCATGTCAAGCTTCTGCAGTAATGCCGGTGTCACATGGCACTCCTCAGAGACTGGTCCAGCAAATACGTTTTATTTCACTTGATGAAAAGAATATGAATGGTGTTATATAGTGCAGCTATGAATGCACCTCAAAGATGAGAAACATTAATTGGACTTGAAGCTTGGCAGCTTCTCTTCTGTGGCCTCTCACTGTATAACGAAAGTAAAAACAGCGCTAATTTTTACACAAACCACACAGAAAGAACAGACAGGACAGCGCCCGTCCTGTCTGTTCTTTCTGTGTTGTTTATGTAAACATTAGCGCTGTTTTTACTTTTGTTACACAATGTTACACCAACTAGTCCAGCAAGAGGTACTGTTAAATGAACTTTTCACTGTAGTTGCAATATTTTTACTGCCTCTAGATCTGAGTGGAAAATAAGCACCGTCTACTGCAAACTACTTCAAGGTCTGTTGAATTATAGCCTGTGCACAAAAAAGCTAAAAGTGCTAAATGAAAAAAGGTGAATGTTCACCATAAATTGTTACCTCTGTGATTATCTTGGTCAGTTCTGATTTTTTTTTGCCATTTCACTTGCTTGGTGATGACACTGTGCAAGTTCAGTGAATATACTTGCTCTGTTACACTTACAGGAAATTAGGAGCTTGTAGTGACCTGTTTGACTCAGCCTTTCGGCATGCTACCTGATATCATAGTTCAACAAAGCTTGAAAGAAACTGCATATACTATGGACACCAGATGTTTGCTTGCGTCTTTTTTCAAATGCCTTAGACATTAATGTGCAGGCGCGGACAGAAGTAAACGAAGCGCGCCGCACAAGAAAGAACTGCTTTTCAGCGCCGCCTAGCAAAACCACACGTAAGCTCAAAATCGCGACACGCATATGCAGGCCCCCTACCAGCGCAACTCTCATTGCTCCGCTCGCCTCTCATTCGGCCGTAGTCAGGGTCACGCTGATGATGGTTATGATCAGATGGTTGCGCCCTTAGTAGCGAGCGGGCATTTCGGAGCGCACAGACCGCTGCCTTGAAGCCAAAAATCCCGCGGGGGCGACGCTATCATTATGTCGTTTCATCTGTGACAGCTGTGGCGCGTTTCCATTGCAAATAGCGCGCGTCCTTCGAACTTTAGTTGCTTCTGGGATTCATTTCCATCTCGCTATAGACCAAATAAACTCAAAAGCACTCGATCCACCACCGCAGTTTCGGGATCTTTTATACAGTTACCGTTCATTTTCGGCTTGCTCCTACGAGGAACCGACGGAGCGGCAAAGCATGCGCCCTGTGTGTCTGTACTGCACCACAGTGCTCCTGCATTGGAACCTCGCCTAGGAGGTCAGCTTAAAAGGAGATGAAACCGCCGCTCTTGGCGCTTTTTGCAGCGCGATCCAGCGTCTCAAGGATAGTGACTGCTTCCAAATGTGCTGGATGCAGCTGTTGGGTTTTCACACCTATATTCTCAAACAGACCAATGTCTATATGTAACCGGTAGCTGTGAAGTAATACAGCTCGTACAGAAGAGTTTGGATCACTTGCTGGGTTCTGTCGTGGCTCATACTCTGATTAGTGGGCGATCACGGATACTTACATGCCGAATTTCGCACGCGGGGCACGCAACAGTGACGCACTGCTGCCGCGGCATTCATGTGGGTGAGACAGCGGGTGCTTGTAGTCATCCTAAGATCCAAAGGTGCATGCAAAGTGATTACCATGAGCTCTGCTCCGCACATGACAGCGCGATACGCAGCGCACTGTCTCAGTGGTGATAAGAGCAGGATCCATTATAGGGGCAGTTTGTTTCGGGGGAGACAGGCAGGGTGCATACACTAGCGCTGCGTCAGCGCCTGGTAGGAACAAGGCGAATCATCAGTGATAACTGTAGAAAATTAACACAAAACTGCGGCAGTATGCCGAGTGTTTCGAGCGCGTTTGCTTGCGAGTGAGACGCAGCAGAGTCCCAGCGGCAGCAAAAGTTCGAAACATGCGGGTTGTTTGCGGCGCAAACATGCCTCCAGCTGTCTCAAACGAAGCGGCTTAATGGTAGAGCTGTCCCCGCGCAATTTGCCTTATCAAGACAGCGGTCTTTGTTTTCCGAAATGTTCGCTAGCTACACAGAGCACGACCATCCAATCATGATCATCATCAGCACGACACAGACGCCGGACGAATGCGAGGCAAGCGGAGCATTGAGAGGGTCGCGCCGGAAGCGGGCCTGCACATGCGCGTGGCGATTTCCAGCTCTCGTCTGGTTTGGCTAGGCGGCGCTGACACGCAGTTCTTGTGTGGCACGCTCTGTTTACTTCTGTCCGCACCTGTACATGGACCACCCCGTGATATTTGCTCTATGACTGGTAAATAATTTATAATTGTCTTTCTCTTTGTTGTTTCAGTATTATCAACCGAACGATGGCTGCGACGTGTAGTTGGTTTTCAGGTCATGGCAAAAGCAAGAAAACTGGTAATATAACTGCTGCTATGGCATTTGTTGTCATTCCAGCTTTTGAAACAGGCTGTTTTAGGTGTTGTAGTGAATTAAAACTGCATATCAACATTTATATTGTAGCCTTTTCCATGCCTCAGCAGACCTAAAGGCCAACTAGGCATCACAGCCATCATTTGGCTGATCAAGCCTAAACAACATCAGAGAAGGAAATGGAATTATAAATTATTTAATGATAGGCAAATACCATTTGGGGATTCGTGTATTCTAATGTCTAATGCAGCGTTTAAAAAAATATGTGACCAAAGTTGCATTTTTATAGTCCTTGAAACTTATTTTTTAGGTGTTGTCTATTTCACTGTTCTCAATTTGCAGAGGTAGCAGTGTTCAGTACTGCTTACCTTCTTTTTGTTGTTCTCTTTTCATTCATTGGTTGGGCCCTGTTTTCCTGTGTTATTTTGTGTTCTGTAATCGCATAGTGCATCCCTTCTTTTTTGTTTGTGCACCACTTCTGTTCAGTGTTTTTTTTGTGGCAGGCCTCATGACAGCTGGCAGCTTTCCTTTCATTTTTGCCTTCTCCTCTGACGGTGCTCATGGTACTAGACAAAATATAGTTTACTGAAAGGCTGAATTCTAAATTGTACAACATCATTAAGGTGCCCTCTTCCTTTTTAGCACATGCCATTAATGGTGATGCCTACTGTTGCCAAGAATCTTACATTGACACAAATTTGTTTCACAAGTGCAGGGCATGCTTTGCTCTCATGTAGAGTTTGTGCATTTACAGTGTATAGCTTGTACATTGTCTCTTAGTTGGTGACTGACACAGTGGCCTCATTGGTTGGCTTTTATATTATTATGAAGGTTAGAATTTGTTTTTCTCACTGCTGATGAGCTTTACAGGAGCTTATGATGCCTTCAACAGTCATGTCTTTTTTATTGCTTTAGTTAGGATACTGAGGCTCAAATGAGCGAGCATCTGAGACCAAAATACCAGTATAACTTCGTGCCGTTTGTCAGCTTTCTTTATGATGTGCATAACTGTTCAAGTAGGAAATAATTTCAGGTCTTAGTGGTCCTTCATTTTCTTTTGCTTTTCAGCCTTTATGCCAGATGTCAGATTTTGGAGGATAGTTTGTCACATCCTTCATCATTGAAGTAGGTAGCACAATGTACCAGCCGTGACAATTGGTCATTATAACTAAGCACCCCACCTTCCCTTTATGAGCACACCAAAGCTGAGATCTGATGGCAACTTTGATGAGTATTTACACCTGAAGTTGTCTTGTTACAAGCATAATGTTACGGACCACTTTAAAATTTCCTTATGCTATTAGGTTCAAATCATGTTTTTGCTTGCTGTCAAACTCGCTCAACGGCACTTTCATTGTGAAAATTAGTATAACACTTGGAAAAGGCAGCCAGGTCCTTCATTGAATGTGAGTGGTGCACACTGGAATCCTGCTCCTGCAGCAAATCATGTGGGTCATATTGGAGGTTGTGTTAAAAAGTAATGAAGCATAGATATGAAAATGGTGATACACAGTTATTACCATTTTGTGGCCCTTGACCAATTTCTGTCTTTTAAAGGCACTGTACTAAAAAGAAACTGAAGTGCACTGGAGCCGCTGGAAACCTTTTGTGTGAAGAAAAGGCATAATGACTGTGCTCATGACAATTTCATGATTGTGCAAAATTTCAAAATGACCATTTTACTACTTCTTTATGAATATGTACTCTCTAGTGTCACATAAGGTGTAATGACAGAACTTGTCTCTAATTTTTCTTTGCACTTCAGTTTTGTTTCTATTTATATTTTGTATTTCTTACCATGAACAGCACAGGCCATGCACTCCTGTATTACTTTGTATAAGGAAACAGTGGCAAGTCAAGTGTCTGCGTGTGGGCCCCTCGTTGAACACTATTCTAAGGCACTAAGTTGTTTGCCTTGGACTCAATAGTTCATGCGCTTCTAGCTGAAAAAATAAGTAATGTTTCGTTCAATTTTGACTACAAGAACTTTGCTAACTAGGCAGCATGTTGAGGATACATTAGATTTACTGCAGGTCAACCGGCATTAGTGCCTTGCTTGACAAGGGCATGGGCAAGAACTGCAATTAGAAAATTGCTCTTAGCAGTCACTGCGAAGCCGCCGCGGTGGCTGAGTGGTTATGGCACTCGGCTGCTGGCCCGAAAGACGCGAATTCAATCCCGGCCGCAGCGGTCAAATTTCGATGAAGGCGAAATTCTTGAGGCCCGTGTACTGTGCGGTGTCAGAGCACTCTAAAGAACCCCAGGTGGTCGATACTTCTGGAGCCCTTCATTACGGTGTCTCTCATAGCCTGAGTCGCTTTGGGACGTTAAACCCATATAAACCAAACCAGTCACTGCGTGTTGATTTAAACACTGGCAGTGCTCCTACTATTTTTATTTTCAGTATTTGCTACCACACATACTAATCTGCGATTTTCAAGGATGAAGTCAATTCCTTTTCAATAATTGTGCAGTTAAAGTTGCATGTTCTAAAATTCGAAGCAAGCAGTTGCCTTTTGTACTTCACACTCCTATCAGAACTCACCACTATTGCATGACACCATCAACATCAAGGTGCAAGTCTTGTGTTGGTAATAAACGAAATGGTTTCTACTTTCTTGTTTCAACAGGCGTTAAAGCATACTGCTGTTGTTGCTGTGAAGCATACAAATACAATTATTATCATATTCCTGGCTGCAAATATGGCTAAGAATTTTTATATGCGTGTTCTTTTTCCTTTAGGTGCATCTGAATTCAAGGTAGAGAAGGCAATGTATGACACCGTGAAGGGAATCCCAATGGATGCAGTATTTCACAAGAGAACTGCCATTCCCATCTGGTCAACAGAAGCAGTTGTACTATGCAGTTCCAGTGGCAAGTGCTCAGGAGGTGACAGCGGAAGGCAAGGAAAAGGTTCTCCACAAGGCTCAGAATAGAGGGCTGGGATAGTCGGTTCTGGGAAGAATTATGAGACATCATTCCAGCGCACAAAAATTATGTCCGGTGTCCGTGGTGTCTATCCTCTTCGTTCGTGTATTTTTGTGCGCTGGAGTGTGAAAAATGGATGCACTGAGAGGTAATTGCTAGCTGTAGCTGGATTTATCTCAGGGGCATATACTCACTCCATCAGTGTATGTGAGAATTACGACTCAGGTTTGTTAGTGGTTTATAATATGAAAGCGCCAAACAAAGGATAATGCCAGACATACAAGACGTGATCAAATAATTGTAGATGTCTTCATGTGAAAGTTTATTTACAGGAGGTTAATTGATGGGTTCAGTTAGCTCGTGTGAGGATAAAAGCAGCTTAAAAGCCTAGGCTCTATGTTCAGTGCGGCAGTGCATAATCAGTGAAATTACTCATAATGAACAACTTTTAGTGAATATGTACTTCTCATGCCATGGAAACAGAAGATGGACGGTACTTAGCAGTCATTTGCCCTGAAGCTTGGATTTTAGCTACTGAGGCCTAAGTGATGCTGATTCAGTATAGGCATACGTGGGTGCCGCCACATTTGCCATCATGAATCCTCTGGTTGCCTCTACTTAACAACGAAAATTTGTATGTTATAACTTGTAGCCATCACTGAAAGCATTTTGCATGAAAATAAGCTTGAATTGAATGCTAGCTGGCCTATTGTTTAACTGTCAGATGCCATGATGGAAGTGACTGTTAGAGTCCATCATGTAGCCCATAATGAACCCCTGTTTGCCCTTACCTTCTCTGCTCTCTTGTCTAGCTGTTATGCATACAGTTTTACAAGTCATGTTCTAACTTCAGCTACTTCATTTTACATGTAAAAAGATTTTGGCTACTTTTTACTCAAGCATAGGTGTGCTTGAGCACTCTTTTGCTAGCTTTGCTGCATGCTTTGTAAAAATAGTTTGTAGCATTGAATATGACAAAGCATATCTTAGCCACTTTTTTTCACACTTAGCAGGGACGGCCCAGCGGGGCCTGTAGAGATGGCTCGAAGCGGTTGCAATATTTTGTTGCATACATGTTGGGAGGAATCATGCGACTAGTGAGTTACGTATATGTGTGGCAGTAAACATTGCTACTTTGGAAAAGGTGCCGGTCTGCCATACAATGTCAGCGAAGCTTAACGAACCCCACTTGGTCTAAACTAATTTGGAGCCCTGCACTACAGTGTCCTGAAGCCATTATTGTTTTCTGCCTTGCTGTGAGAAGCGGATCTTGCAAGTGATCTGCCTGCTTAGAACCAGTCAACTTGTTAAGCTTATTCACTTAACTCATAATCAACTCAGACATTTTTTATAACTGGAACCTTAACGCTTGGATGCACCAAAAGAAGTGCATCTCACTGGAAGACAGGGCGTGCTAGGCACTATAGTGGGCAATGCACAGTACGCAGAATCTAGTGTGGGTTTTGTATGTGTGCAAGTGTCTGCAGGTACTCTGCAGTCAACTGCACCAGAGGCTCAGGATGTGCATAGCAAGCTATACCTAAACAAAACTCGTGCGCTCAGGCAGCTTTGGTTTTAATACATTCAGCAGGAAAAATAATCTGGCAGCTTTTTTTTGCGCTTCTGTTGGGGTTTTACCAGTGCCAGAGTTCATCGCATCTTGTTTAAGATTTCCTTTCGAATCATTAACATTCCACCCTTGTCATTTTGTATGTGGCATTCAGCTGAAAATAAATTTCCGCAGTCGGCTTTTTATGATTTGCTGCCACTTTTTTGGAAGAAATTAAGAGGAATGGTCTTCTAAATAGATGCAGCCAGCCATGCAGTGCTTTACAGTTCTGCACCCTGTGCGCATAAAGTCTCAATACATGGATTTTGTCACCCTGAAATATACTCGCATCAGATATTTTTTTTAGTCGAACTACATCTTGTCTCCTTTTTGTGCCCATCTTTATGGGCATCTTGTAATCATTGCTGTAATTCCTTAATTTCTCTTATTTTTGTTTTCTGCAGCAGTAGAATTTCCATATCAATTTATTTCTCTAGGCTACCAAGTATTAGTATCTCTGAGCCTGGTAATGAATCAAATTACCGGAGATGCTAGAGTGCTGTTGATTGTCTCAGAAAGCCTGACTGTGTTGGAAGGACTGTCATGCTCAATATCAGCTGCAATGCCAAAATATGACGAATTCAGATTATGATGCAGGCGTACCCAACTGTATTGTAAATATATGCAGTTAGCTATGAATACAAAAGAAAAACACAACGCAATAATTCACACTTTCATTCACACAGCATGATGATGAACAGGGGCAAGGGAGGAGGGACCTCAAAGTGTTTTTCGGTGTCTTCCCCCTTGTCCATGTTCATCGTTGTACTGTGTGAATGAAAGTGTGAAATACTTGCTCATCCAGATACTGATTTCAAGCAAATTAATGCAAGTGGGCTGCTTTATGTGAGTAGCATTGATTTACTATAAAGCAGAAGTCAGTTGATTTACTGTAGAGGCATTGCGAGTCGTATTGAATGTGTACTGTATAATTGCACCACTGAGCTAAATTTAATAGCAGTATTTGCTGGTTGTCTTTGCACCGTGATTATTATAGTGTATTTCACACAAATTCGTGATTTTGTTCTGTTGTTCTTCAGGCATTGTGGCTACACAGCTGGAGTCAAGCTGCTATCAGGGAAATTCAACCTATTCGACTTTGCCAGAAAAGACGCACGCTATGATGCTTGGGGCCTCCATCTTGACTATACTGCCAATTTTGTCTACCAATGAAGCTAAGGACGCTTTTGTGCAAATGTGAGCATTTTTTCTTTCTTTACGATACGTGCTTGCTCTTCGGCAAGAACAGAAATGATGTGGTTATGTGCATGCTCCAGTGTACAATCATGTGGAAAATTATGACGCTGCGAGTGTGTGCCATACTATGCCTAACTGCGTGCAGGTGCCATCTGATGAAATGCTCGTGCCATCAAGGCCGGCGCAGCGAGATTGATGGATGTTAGTGCACCTGACTCGACATCAGGAGTGCTTGCTGTTTTACACCATTTGGCATGCATTCGCTGGGATCTCTTAATTTTTCTCACGATAGTATGTCCAAACTCACAGCATCTCAATCAAGACATTCTACGGTATACCAACCACACCAAATCGAATGGTACATCGACCACACCAGGAAACACCAAACGAAACCACACCAGAGCCGGTATTAGACAACCGGGTCACAGCACAGAAAACCAGACCAGAACACACTAAAGCACACCACACTACGCCACATCAGGACCCGTGTCTGAAAATCCTGGTCTGGTCGGAACACCAGACACGGTCACACCAGAACCCGTGTCTAAAAAAGCCAGTTTGGTGTAAACACCAGAAACGGGCGGGTGTTTTTTTTCGACTGGGTATATGGCATTTCTTTCAATTGTGCCTATGAACTACTGGCAACGTATTGATTCCTTTCAATATAATTTTGATGCATAGTGTTTTGTTCAGCTGTAGGTTAATTTGAGCCCTCTACATATGGTGAGTCCACTTCAGATTAAGTTGGGACTTCGAAATTGCCTCATGTTGCATTTGGATTTGTAGACCTGAAAGCTTCATTTTGTACAAGTGTATTTGAAAGAGAATTTGCTGTATATAATATCTAGCCTACTACAAGAAATTAGCACAAGCGTTAGCCTTGCTGTTCATAGTGGCAGCTGACGGTTATGTTCTTACATCACTCATTTAGCTCCAGACTACAATTTTGCCATGGTTCAAGGTGGCCTTAAAGTAATGGCTTCACTTTTTCCCCCTTGTCTTATTGTTTGGGAAGTGTATGCCATTGAGTCGTGCATAAAAGGAAGTTAATATGATGATGCAAAGATGGGCATTTAGAAGACAACAGAGAATTCTGTTATCATTAAGCTGAGTCACACCACTGTGATCATAGGTCTCTGAGTCCTCTGTATTATCCTGTTCTACATCCTTCTGATTTTTTGTTGACTTGCACATGGTTCCTCGAAGAGGGAGTCTTATGAATGGTTCAATGTATGGTTTTCATGGCATAGTTCACTTTGTATAATCTGTATAATCTATTTCAGATCAAAAAGCTAGCACTCATTGGGAGTGAGCCAGCTGATGAGGCTACAAAACTTATTATGAAGACTAGTGAAGACTCCTGTGGCCCTTATGTACACATTGAAGGGGCGGGGCGAAAAAGAAGCATTTAAGAACCTACGGCTGTACAGCGCAATTTTTGGTGAGTACATGTGAATCTTCTGAAGGTTATAGACACTTTGTGAACACACCATCTAATTGCAGGAAAAAGCTACTTTCAATCTGCCTGGTGTGGTTTTCAGCACTTCCGTTATCAATTACTGAGTAGCCATCCAAATATAAAGGACTATAGGTACCAAATTTTTGCTTGTGCGTTTTTTTCTTTCAAACCATGCGTTAGACATTCTATACATGTACGACCACTAAATAATTTATTATTTAATTGCATAGTGGTGGTTCAAAAGTGCCAACACACACGGACCAAGAGACGAGACACACAAATCAGCACTGATCTTACAACTGATTTTTTTTATTAGGAAGAAGCACGTCATATATATACACACGGAAAAACAGCGCACATGTGCGATGTCAACAAGACTCCTAGTGCTAGTAAAAGGCAAAAACCGCTTTAAAAGCATGTGTGTATCTGCAGAACCGCTACCCACTATGTAGCATATTGACTTCTCGAAGCGATAATGTAACAGATGATGTACTCACGCACCCATTACTTTTTCTGATAATATGAAACGCCTCAGCTACTTCTCTAGTGGGCTGGTCAGAATGAGCGAACAAGACATCAGTATCGGTGCTAGAAATTTTCTTTAGTGCTAAGATGCACAAGCTTAAAGTTCGTTTCCGGGCAAGCGTATCTGAGCACAATTCTTGGCAGTTGTTTGTGTCTATCTATCTTCGCAAACATTTGTCGTCACTTCGCGTAAAGGATCCGTTTCTCGTACCTACAGTGGACTCCTCTTAAACGGAACTTGAAGGGGATTCAAAGTGTTCCATTTATCAGAAGTTTCATTTAAGCAAAGCACACATATTTCATGTAGAAATATTTATTTACACTGCACCAGCCCTTACTGATCTGGGCGTGAAGAAAAAAAGGAATCAGTTGTGGTCTGTTTTACATTCTTCAGTTGCTTTTTAACAAAGTAACTGTGCATATTTGAAAGGCTTTGCGAAAATTCTGCGCTCCCTTCACGTTCAAAGTACTGTAGCAAAAGTGCAACTGCATTCCTAGCTGCGCTGTCTGGCACCGCACTGGGCACAGGGTCCTCGCACTCATCACTGGAGGAAGAGTGGTCCTCGGCTTGCACTTCTGCAATAATTTCTTCAAGGCTTTCCTCGCGACAGGTGCATACATTTGCATCTATGTCCTCATAGTCTTGTCGTGAGAAAGGGGCAGAGGGCACTATTTGATTAAGTATAGTGTCTGCTTCTTCATCAGCAGTACCTGCCTCTTCATGGGCTATTGGATCGTGTGCTTCGAAGCCTGCATGGTGGAAGCACTTCTGCACTGTTGTTGCCTGAACTTGTTCCCAGGCACGGGCCAATATGTGGATAGCAGACAGCAAGTCAATGACATAATCCTTTCCACTGTCAGCACAAAGCAGCATGCGGTGAAGCAGTTGGCGGCGGTAGTGAACCTTGACGTTCTGGATGACTCCTTGGTCCATTGGTTGGATGACAGCAGTTGCATTGGCAGGGAGGAATTCAAGGCTGATGGACTTCAGCCCTTCCACCTGGCCATGGGCAGGGCAATTATCTACGATGAAGACAACTTTCCTGCCCTGTCTCGTAAACCTTGCGTCCTCCTCCCGCAGCCAATTTTCGAAAATTGCTGTTGTCATCCACGCTCTCCCATTTGCAGTGTAGGCCATAGGTAGATTTCAAATGCCCTTGAAGCAACGTGGGTGTCTCGATTTTCCTACCACCAGCAGCTTTAACTTTTCATCGCCTGCCATATTAGCGCCCACCAGCACGGTAATGCGCTCTTTGCTGCGCTTCCCACCTGTACAGGCTTCGCCTCTGTAGGCGAGAGTCTTCGATGGAAGCTCCTTGTAGAAGAGGCCCATCTCGTCGACGTTGAATACGTCTCGTGGCTCATAGCTGTTTAAAATCTCCTGCAGCCGTCCGCGTTGCCAGTCAGCGCAGACTTCTCTATTCACTGCATTACTTTCTCCTGAGATGGTTTTGAAGACTAGACCATGGCGCTTTTTAAATCTGCTAAGCCATCCGTCGCTGACGCAGGAATTCTCAACCCCATTTGCAGGGCTATCTCCCGCGCCTTTTGCTCCAAAATTGGTCCACTTATGGGAAAACTGGCACTCCGCGCACGCTTAAACCACAGAAAAAGAACCTTTTCAAGTTCTTCATACGGTGTCGTCCTCATACGCATCCGGTTGGAAGCGAAGGTCCCAGACTTGACAGCTCCTTGAATGACGTCTTTGTTTTTCATGATCTGCGAAAGCGTCGACTTCGGGATGTCGAACTTCTTCGCAACTTCTGTTCTTGAAAGGGAACTTCGCTCAAGCTCCTGCAGAATTTGTAACTTCTTTTCAAGCAAGAGCGCTTTGTGCGGCCGCTTCTTAACGCTTTCCATCACGTCGACGCACCGACAACACCGGTCGCACGTAGGCCTAACGCAGAACGACAACAAAAACAAGATTATCAAGCGACTTACTGGATTGGCTTGTCCCGGCTATAGCGTTGGCTGCGAAGAATTTGTTCATGGTTGCGAGACTGCCGCTGACATATGCGAGCACAAATACGCTCGGGAGGATTCCAAATTTTTAACTTTTGTGCCGTTTAGCCGAGGGTAACACGTTAGTGGTGTTCCAATTATCCGAAGAATTTTACTGCTGCAGATATACGAAACCAACCAAGTAACCCTGCTTAATTTTGTTTATCCGTAAGTTTCATTTAACCGAGTTTCGTTTATTGGGCGTCCACTGTAATTCTGAGGCAGTAGCGGATTTCCTCTGAAATCAGAGGCGGGCACTATGTGATGGTTTTAGTGTAGATGTGGTTGATTTGTTTTATTCTCTTCCACACTTTGAACTAATCCAGTATGTTCAGCATTGTATTACGGATGAGAGCGATGAATGCGTGTTCCAAAATGAGTGTGGAATCACAATGGGATTCTTTCTTTAACTCTTATCTTACTACCTGAGTAACACGTTTGTTGAGTGGGATGGTCGTCTTTATATGCAAAAATCGGGTGTGTGCATAGGTGCCAAGGTAGCTCCCATTCTCAGTAACATTTATCTAAGCAGGGTTGATATGAAAGTTGAGACTGATCTAGCCGGTTATTGCATATGCATTTTCTGTTATGTGGATGATTACCTGGTGCTGGCTAGGTCCGTGAATCCCGAATTTGTGTCAAATGTTCATAGTTTTGCATGTAATTGGTTGGAGCTGAGGTTCACACATGAAGTCCTTCAAGAAAGAGTCCTGCAGTTCCTTAATTAAAATTCTCTTTCGAACCCAACCATGTCTGTTGGCAGTATTCCCCTAGAAGTGAAAAGTCCCTTTCGAATTACAGGTCCTTTCATTCAAAGCTTGCAAAAAGTGGCATCGTTACGGGATGCTTAGGCATGGCAGTAAAGAAATCTTATCATAAAATGATGTCCTGTCTCTTAGCCCAAATAGACAGATGTAGGTAAGCTGGTTTCTGGGACTCAGTTCTCGTTTCAAGTGCAGACAGTCCTCCATGAGCTGAAATCGTCTGCAAGTACCTCAGGGCTGGAAAAGAGTTCGGAAGAAGGGAGAAGAAAGGTAGTGGGTTATGCCATATGTCCACACGCTATCGCACCGGATTAAAAAGAGTGGGAAGCAAGCATGGGGCAAAGGTTCTGTTCCCTGCACATAACAAGCTAGAGAGTGGGGGCGGCAGTTCAAAGAAAGCATGAAGGGCGCAGAAGAAATGCTTGCAACATAAATCATGAAAATAGATGGCGTAGAAGAGAAGACTGGCGTAGCATATCAAATCCCTCAGTCCTGTGGCCTTACCTACATAGGTCGAATTGGCCGCTGCGTTAACGTGCGGCTCATGGAGCACGCTAATTCTTTAGGAAAGAAACTAACCTAGCTAAGCATTGTTTCACGTGCAAACGTACGCCATTTTTTTGACGATACTGATGTCTTGTTCGCTCATTCTGACCAGCGCACTAGAGAAGTAGCTGAGGCGTTTCATATTATCAGAAAAAGTAATGGGTGCGTGAGTACATGCATCTGTTACATTATCGCTTCGAGAAGTCAATATGCTACATAGTGGGTAGCGGTTCTGCAGATACACACGTGCTTTTAAAGCGGTTTTTGCCTTGTACTAGCACTAGGAGTCTTGTTGACAGTGCGCATGTGCGCTGTTTTTTCGTGTGTGTATATATGACGCTGTTTTGGTTTCATCAGTCGAACGATGAATGTGACATGGAGGCGGTGTTTAATTCACATGAGGCATAAAAAATCGGTTTATATTATTGCCGACAGGTCATTTTTGTCATTCCAGGTCTTAGAAGAGGCTGGATTAAATGTCGTAGTCAATTAAAGCTACATCTCAGTGATTGTATTAGTTTTTCTAGTTGCATCATGTGACCAAAACATCAACTTGGCGACAGTCGGCGTTCGGTCGATGAAACCAAAACAGCATGAGAGAAGAAATTCCATTATAAATTATTTAGCGGGGTTATAGGCAAGTACTACCTGGTAATCCATGTATTTTAATATCTAACGCATCATTGGACAGAAGAAAGCACGCAATAAATTTAGGTGTCTATATTCCTTTAATGGCTCATGCACCTTTCGGTTATTCTTATTATGAATATTTATGTTTATTATGGTTGCGGATATTAACAGCAAACGAAATTTGCTGATATTTCAAGCATTGGCACATTGTAGCATTGCATACGGCTTTGAAGCATTTCCTGAAATTTGTGACTATAATACTTTGGAAAGTGATTTTTATCCACCATACTGAATATCAATTTGATGTGTGTGTTTATTTGTTCACTTTTACATCTGCTATGCAGCGCAGTATCCCAACAGCCACCATGGAAGGGCAACAACAGAGTGGCTGCGTTCGTGCTGGGGGCGAGAGACTGGGATGGTGTCGGAAAGTTTGGATGAAGGGGGCGGACCCTTCACCCCTGTAATTGGGGCTTTGTATGCAAGAATGCCCAAAATGTCTTGCAAAAACAAATAAATAAATAAGAAGCATTCTTACTTGCATTGTAATTTCAGTAGTAACATGTACACAAAAAATACTGATGAAGTGAAGAAAGCCTCTCTGGGTTGGCAAGGTGGGCCTTAAGTCTAATGGGGTCGGTGGGCCCAAAGGCATACAGCTATTGGTTTTATATGGGTTACCTTTGTTCACTTCCCGCAAGTTATCACCTAAGAAGCACACTGGGACCAGAACGGCTAAACCACAGGGGCCCAGTACGGGCTTGCCCACGGGTGCCCAGTACGGGCTAGCCCACGGAGGCCCGACACGGGCCAGCCCACAAAGGCCCCGACACGGGCCAGCCCACAAAGTCCCGACACGGGCCAGCCCACGGTGGCCCGGCACGGGACAGCCCACGGTGGCCCGGCACGGGCTAGCCCACGGTGGCCCGGCACGGGCTAGCCCACGGAGGCCCGGCACGGGCCTCCCCAAGGGGATCCAGCGCGGAGCCTTGTGGGGCTATGCAGTAAGCCAACTGGGCAGCCCTTGAGGGTCCCCCCCGATGCCGAGTTGCAAATCCCGCACATATCCCACGTCGGGCCCCTATGGGCAGCCCGTGCCGGGCCCACAAGGGCCCGCAGTTCAGAGCCCCATTTGTGCTACTGGGGATGTTTTATTTTCCTACAGTTGCCTGCAGGGTTGCATGTGATGACTTCTATGTGGCACATGATGAAACCAATTTCTGAACGTGACATCAAACACAAAATGACATTTCATCGTGAATTCTAACTTCAGAAAGAAAACATCGATGAACTCTCAACAAATTTAAGGTATTTCTGAAAAATGTGATGTTCCAAATTGCTCGGCATGCTTCCACTCTTTAGAAAGTTGTGTTTGTGAGTGGTTTGGAAAGGGGAAGTAGGTGGACTCCACTGCGGTGGCTTAGTGGTTAGGGCGCTCGTATACTGATCCGGAGTTCCCAGGTTCGATCCTGACCGCGGTGGCTGCGTTTTTATGGAGTGAAAACGCTAAGGCGCCCGTGTACTGTACGATGTCAATGCACGTTAAAGATCCCCAGGCAGTATAAATTATTCCGGAGCCCTCCACAACGGAGCCTTTTTTTCCTTTCTTCTTTCACTCCCTCCTTTATCTCTTTCTATACAGCGCGTATCAGTTGTCTGCCGACATGTGACAAAGATACTGCGCCATTTCCTTTTACCAAAAAATAAATATTAAGGCGCCCGTGTGCTGTGCGATTTCACTGCACGTGAAAGGTCCCCAGGTGGTCGAAATTCTTCGGGAGCCCACCACTACGGCAACCGTTTCTTCCTTTTTCACTCCCTCCTTAATCCCTTCCTTTATGGCGCGGTTCAGGTGTCCATTAATATACGAGACAGATACTGCGCCATTTCCTTTTCCCAAAACCAAATATTAATTTTATTATTAATTTTTAAGGTAGGTGAAGGTGTGTGAATGCGAGTTCGTGTACGTGTTTTATGCTTGATGGCTATTCTGTCTTATTTACTTGCTTGCATCGTCAAGGTTAGGTGTTTTCTGGCACGCATGCTAACCGCAACAAGGGTTGTCGAGAGCACAAGTGAATTTTGTTTATTTGCAACATCACTTTGCAAGGAGGGTGCGCGGCAACAACAAATTTTATTGGCCGCCATCCTGGCTATGACATGAAGTCACACAGAGATGCTCCATCTTGTAATTGCGAAATCGAAACTATGTCGCCATTTCGTCCCCTAACGGCATAATAACGTGCTTCCATTTATTACAGCCACAATGTGCCGTGACGTCATCATTGGCAGCCATATTCCGCAGGCATCTTTCATTTTAGACTCCAAAACTATGCCGCAGTTTTTGAATAAAATCTGATTAACGTGGCTTCACCTCTGTCCGCGACACTGGGTGTTGATGTCATAATGACACTCGAATTTCGTCGCTATCTTAGAATATATTGTCCTAGTCACGTGGGTCCTAAGTTGGCCGCCATTTTGAATGAGTTAATGACGTCATCTATTAATTATTGTTAATGGCCGACATCTTGAATTTATGAATGTCGTCACCAATCAATCACCAATTCGATCTGTCAGTCATGCCCCCAATCAATCACCACTGGGGTTGCTATTGATTTCCTATGGCGACCGCGATTTTGAATTCCTCGCGGGAGGCGGTAGTAGTCCCCAGAAACAGATAAACGAATGAATAACAGCTAACACGGATGAAAAAAATTTTGGCTCCCTTCCGCGCTGTGAAGGCGGTTGGACAGCGAAGGTGTAAAATGACACCCAATTAGCCACTCGACGTCAATTGAAAATTCACACGCGTGGCTCTAACAAGACTAAAACCAGAAACGTGCGAAATGTACTTGAGCTGCTTGCTCCATTAGCCAAACCAAGTACGTTTGGAATGTACTTCGAATTATTTATAATGTATTTGAAACATATTTTATATTAGTGAACGCACTAAAAATATGGCGGAAATATGTTTCTGAAATTTCATGTTTGGTATTCGAAAAATGTTATTTAAATTTTCTGAAAATACGTCACTTAAAGCATGCTTCGACCAAGTTTTTAATACGTGAAAAATATCATTGCGCTTTTAGCATCTTGTCAATATATTAAAAGTGTACTTTTGTAAAGACAAAATTAATACTTCTGAAGTATACGTCACTTAAAACATGTTCCCAGCACGTTTCAAACACGTTAGAAAATAATTATTCGCCTTTAGCATCTAGTCGATGTATTAAATGCGTACATTTGCAAAAATGAAATTAGTTCGTCTGAAGTATACCGCGATTTTAGTAAACGGGAAGACAATTAAAACTTATGTGACGCACTCTTTAAGTGCCGCAGAACAATCTAGTGCACGAAATCGCGTTTCAGGAAACGGCCTTTGCTGGTTGGCAATGCATTAAAGTGCACTTTCGCAAATACGACACCAATTCGTTCAATGTACACTTGCATTCTAACGAATATAAGAGCTGTCCGCGTAAACGTATTTGGCGCACACTTTAAGTTGCCGTTGAACAGTTAGTGCTCGAAATCGCGTTTCGGTGAATAACATGTTGGCAATGCATTTAAAGCGTACATTCGTAAATAAGAAATTAATTTTGCGTAGTATACGTCGATTCGTACAAATGGTTACTCTGCGTCCGCATACCTGCAGCACTCCTCAAGCTGCCGTGGAACAACCTATTGCTCGAAATAACGTTTCCGGGCACAGAGAAAACTCTCCCTTTTCTGTCGTTCATTCGTTTACGTTAACTTATAGCAGAAAGGCAATCACCACTTATTTAAATTACGTGTAGCATGATAGCATAATACTGGTAATGACGCCATGCGCGCCTCCAGGCCCCAACATGCAAGCGAAAAGGACACCGACTGGCAAGGTCGACCGGCTTCCACGGGCGCCCATGTATTTGTTGGTTGAACGTTCCAGTCCCGCCCGATGCCTGACGCAAGTTAAATAACAGTTCGGTTCTAGGTAGACCGCGGATTCGAACGCGACTTCCGATGCTTGAGCGACAATTTGGGGCCCACAATCTTTGCGCAAAAAACGCCTCGCCGGGCAAGATATTGTGTCTCCTCTCGAAGGCTATATGTAAGACAAGTCAAGCATATCTGATACGATCTGATACGCCTGGTTTAATATCTGGTACAGGCTTCATTGAGACTCAATATGTTAAACCCGTAGTTTAAACCTAAGCGGCGTAGTGCTAGAATCACTCTGGCACGGGTCGTCCCGGTATTGCACTGCCTCCGGGATCGGCCCGGGCATACTGGCGCGCGTCTGCTCTTTCCATCTTTCCTCTCCTATCTTTTACGGTGCTACTTTCGGGATTGTTTTCTCTGGTCTTGTCCGACTTCTGACTCTTATAACGAGTTGTCATTACTTTTCCTGTTCCCAACATTGATCAGTATTATTCGGTGAGTCCGAATAGCACTCTTTCAAGCCGAGCCGAAGTGAATATTTTTGTATTCTATTAATTGTATATTTTAGTGTGTTTAATGTAGTGCAATGCATTTAATGAACATCTTTTGTATAATTTTAATGTATTCATTGTACATTTTACTTTTTTAATGCATAAATTGTATACTGTTAGTACACATTTAATGTATATAATGTGTGTTTTAGTGTATTTTAAATGTATAATGAACGTTCTAAGCGGGCAGAATAAGGAAAGTTGATGCATTTCTAATATTGTTCAAAATAGCACTCCTAGCATACATAGGAAGCGTTCATATGACAATTTAAGCATACAGAAAAAATAATACGATATTAATACAATGTAATATTAATAATAAAAATTGGTTTTTCGGGAAAGGCAATGGCGCAGTATCTATCTCATATATCATTGGACACCTGAAGCGCGCCCTAAGGGAAGGGAGAAAGCAGGGAGTGAAAGAATAAAGGAAGAAAGAGGTGCCGCAGTCGATTACTTCGGAATAATTTCGGTCACCTGGGAATATTTAACATGCACTAACATCGCAGAGCACACGGGCGCCTTAGCGTTCTGCCTCCATAAAAACGCAGCCGCCGCGGTTGGGTTCAAACACGGGAACTCCGGATCAATAGCCGAGCACTCTAACCACTGAGCCACCGCGGCGGGTAATGCAGTGTATTAATAATAATTGGTTTTTCGGGAAAGGAAATGGCGCATTATCTATCTCATATATCGTTGGACACCTGAACCGCGCCGTTAGGAAAGGAATAAAGGAGGGATTGAAAGAACAAAGGAAGAAAGAGGTCCCGTACTAGAGGACTCGGGAATAATTTCGACCGCCTGGGGATCTTTAATGTGCACTGACAATGCATTTCCTTCGGAATTTCCAGCGTGGCTACTTGTTTCCCTTTCAGGTCACGTGATCTGACATTGCATTGGCATAGACTTCTTGACGACAACGGGTTTTCTCTGGGATTGTCCGACTTCTGACTCTTATAACCAGTTCAGTCGTTACTTTTGCTGTTCCCAACATTGATCGGTATTATCCGGTGAATACAACTCGCACACCTTTTTCAGGTCGAGGCGAAGTGAATATATTCTTGATCGATTAATAGTATATTTTTAGTGTATGTTTAATGTGCTGCTATGTACTTAATGTATATCTTTAGTATACTTTTAATGTATTTATTGTAAATTTTATCTCATTTTATTGCATTAATTGTATACTGTTAGCACACTTTTAATGAATTTATTGTGTGTTTTCAGTGTATCTTTAAAGTATAATGAACGCACTAAGCGGGCAGAATATGGAAAGTTGATGAATTTGTAAGAATGTTCGAAATAGCACTCCTAGCATACTTAGGAAGCGTTCGTATGGCACATTTAGCATACGGAAAAAATAATGCGAAATTAATACAATGTAATAATAAATAATAATTGTTTTTTTGGGAAATTAAATGGCCAGTATCTATCTCATATATCATTGGACACCTGAAACGCGCCCTAAGGGAAGGAATAATGGAGGGAGTGAAAGAAGAAAGGAAGAAAGAGGCGCCGCAGTGGAGGGCTCTGGAATAATTTCGATCACCTGGGGATCTTTAACGTTCACTGACATCGCACAACAAACGGGCGCCTTAGTGTTCTGCAGAGGGCAGTAGTAAATCTGTCGCTAAAAAACTGCGCGAATACGACGGGACAAGAAGAGACACAAAGACGCATCCACGACATGCATCTTTTTCGTCACTTCCTCTTCGAGCAGTTTTTTGGCATTCGCCACGAACCGACTAGACCAAAGTCATGTCTTACCACTTAAGACATCTCTGAATGACAAATCACAGCACTAGACAGGAGGTAAGGCTGACCACATCAAGAACAGGAGGTGCCGCTAGGTTTTGAAGTATAGCTGTTCGTACACTTTTCTCAGGGGAACAAAAACTTTGCAGAAATGACAATGACATTTCTTGAAAGAACTTATTCACGGTGCCGGTCCATCGTTTTAGACTTCCATAAGCTGTGTAATCATAACAAAAAAAAATCTCATACCAAGAGGTCCAGCCATATATTGCACTGCGGGGAGGTATCAACTGCTAAGGAAAGTCATATGAAATCATTCTTGCAAAGGTCGTTGCAAGACTTCACAGAAGATAACTGCGTCCTTAAAATGGAAGAAGCAACGTTCTATTATTTCAGTAACAACACACTGTCGGCAGTTAACAGATGACACAAAAATGGCGTTTTTCTGAATGTAAGTTTTAAATGGGCGCTGTTTTCGTATATAACGTGTTAAAATTTGCGAGCACAGCCGGCATGGGCAAAGAATTAACTAAATTTGTCGCAGAATTACTCGAAACATGTGATGATAAGTGTCGCGAAAACAAAACAAGCAATAATATGCCTTGCATAAAGATAGAATAAACCTAGTTCGCGCTGGCAAGCCGGAGAAGTTGATCACGTTGCATGGCTTCCATTGAAGAACTCCGAATAAAACTTGGAAAAACTACGGAAAATTGATGAAGATTATATCCGGCACAGTAAATATTCCGCAAAGTTTTGCAAATTCTTCTTCAAAATAGCATATTGTAGGAGCACTTCACACTGAGAGCTTAATCTGGCAATATGACCACCGCAGACCAATTTTGAACACACATTTGGGGTGAAAACATTAGAGCAGTGGTCCGTAGACGTATAAACCGCTTTAAGAATGATTTATTGAAATCGTGTAATATTTCTGTTTTATATTTCATTTTCGCTCTCAGCGCAACACGAACGGGACACAAGACGAAGGACTAGCACAAACAGGCACTGACTATCAACTGGTTTCTTACTGAAGAACGAAAAGCGTATAAATACAAACAGTGAACTACTTATCAATCAACAAAAGTTATCTGGAAGGCACGTGGGAGGTCAGATAGCTCAATTCCCTCTCGGATAACGTTATGGAAGGGCTGCTGATACATATTGCGCCGTTGTGGTAAATATAATAAGCTTCCATTACCTCGCGTGTAAATTTATTGTTATGTCGGAACAGGATGCGCGTGTTCCTGTAATCGGGAACCATTGACACTTTTTGCACTGGAAAGACGCCTGGGCAAGGGGTTCCACTTTTGCTCTCCTTTCTGCATGACCCTTTTCATGCCTGCATTGGCATTGCCTGCTGTGGGAGCCTGTGTGAAACAGGGGGTCATTTTTTCTGGTGTTTTCATGCTCCATAAAGCGTTTGTTAACGCACCTGCCAGTCTGGCCCATGTACATGGCACCGCAGGAGATGGGGACCTGGTATACCACCTTTACCTCGCAAGGTATATATGGTGACACAAGACGCACATGGCAAGCATTCCTCTTGCTCTTGCCGTAGTGCCTTTGATTGACCTGTATGCACATTGCGCTAAGTTTTCTAGGTGCAGAAAAGACGACTTCAACGTTGTATCTGCCCGCAACTTTTTCAGCCCATGTGACAAGCAGTGTGCATACGGGACCACAGCCGGCTTTTTCTTTTTGGCTTCTTTTGGCTGAGCCCCATTCTTGAGCTGCCTAAGAAGCTTCTCCGCTGCCCTGGAAATGAGTTGATCTGGGTACCCGTTCACACGTAACCTGCCTGTTTGCGCCAAAATGCTCTCTCGCGTCCTTTCATGGCAAGATTTCCTGAGAGCTGATTGCAGGCAATATGCGGCAATGCCCTCCTTTATGAGCTTGTAATGGCCAGACCGGAAGTTTAGCAATGGTTTGGCAGTCCTCGGGCGATACCAACACAAGTGTTTTCCCCCCCACACAGTGCAAAATCCAAGAACTGCAGTTCTTTGTTGCTGGGACCCTCTGTTGTGAACTTCAGCCCACGTCCGCATTCTTTAAAAGTCTTCAGAACGTCGACCAGACTTCTACGCAAACTGCCTGTTCAGGTGAGCACCAAGTAATCGTCGACATACCGAAAAGTTGTGACAACTACCCCATCTAATGCCTTTTCAGTTTCCCTATCAACCCTGCTTAAAAAGATGTCGGCTAACACAGGTGCCACCCTGGAGCCTATGGAAACCCCCGACGCTTGTACAAAAGCCTTCCCCTCCCAATCAACCACTGTTGCAGATAGATAAAAGGACAAGGTTTCTAAAAAACTGTCAACCGAGACACCGCATCTGTCGATAAAAGCACTTTCATCATTGTACTGTGTTATGCACATCTTCACAGCTTCCATGAGTTCACAATGTGGAAAGGAATAATAATGGTCCACCACGTCATTGCTGAAAAACATGCAGTTACCGGGGTTATCCGTTTTGAGAAAATCGACCAGCAAGTCCGAATTGGGAATCACAAATGGGTCCGGAACGAACAAAGAAGCCAGTTGCCTCTGAAGATACCCTGAGACGACATGCTGCCAAGTCCCCCGTTCAGAGACGATGGAACAAAAAGGATAGCCTGGCTAGTGCGTCTTAGCGGTGAAAAAGACTTCGAGCTGTTGACCCGTTGACTTGTTGGCTGCTTCAACTAGCTTGTGCAAGTTGTGGGCTCTTAGAAGTTGCACTGCCTGTCCTTTCACCTTCGAAGCTTTGAAGGCAACCTGTCTGAAGTTCTTCCGCAGGACTTCGAACGCTTTCTCATCAAAGGCCGCCGCTGGTAGGACTACAAAGCATCCCTCCTTATCAGCTGTCAGCAACTTCAGACCGCTTCCAGCCAGGAATTCAACGGTGTTGTTCATGCTCCCGCTGTTCCGCTCCTTACCATCGGTTCTCTCCAGCAAGTCCACGCAATGCACGGTGCAACGGGGGCGCACGTCCTCTGGTGCTAAGCGAACAATGTTCCTCGAACACGCCACCTTCTCTGCGGGCCTCAGACGTGGCTCAAAGGCGAGCTTCAGTCCCATCCGCAACACCTTTTTGTGTCTTTCCGGTATCTCCTGGTCGCTGAGGTCAATCAACCTCCCTTGTTCCACGTTAGCCTGTTTTCTTTTAGGCAGTGTTTGCCGAACGGCGTTTCATATTAATTCCGTGACGCTTTCAGAAGTTGCACACCACTCACGAAAATCCCGTTCACGCTTGCAGGCCATCCTTAGCTGGTCCTTGATGATTCGTGCTTGCCGCCACAACTCGGAATTGTATATCTTGCACAACCTTCTCGTGTGACTGCTTGAAGGGTCAAAGAACCCACCCACGGCTTGCACTTCTTGGGGCCAAGAGGCACGTCTAATGTGCCAAGAAAGGACCCTGGCCCTACACACGCAAATGGCAAACAAGGAGCTAAGACGGAGGGGTTAGATAGATCGAAACTACTACAGAAGTTAGAGCCCAGTGTAGTAGAAATAACGTTCAGCAAGGCGGAAATTTGGGCGAGTTGGTAAGTGTTCATTTTCGCTCTCAGCGCAACACGAACGGGACACAAGACGAAGGACTAGCACAAACAGGCGCTGACTATCAACTGGTTTTTAACAGTGAACTACTTATCAATCAGTAAAAGTTATCTGGAAGACACGTGGGAGGACAGCTCAATTCCCTCTCGGATAACGTTATGGAAGGGCTGCTGATACATTTTGAGCCGTTGTGGTAAATATAAACAGCTTCCATTACCTCGCGTGTAAATTTATTTTTATTGCGGAACAGGATGCGCGTGTTCCTGTAATCGGGAACACATTGGCACTTTTTGCACAGGAAAGACGCCTGGGCAAGGGAGTCCCCTTTTGCTGTCCTTTCTGCATGATCCTTTTCATGCCTGCATTGGCATAGCCTGCTGTGGGAGCCTGTGTGAGACAGGGGGTCATACATTTTTTCTGGTGTTTTCATGCTCCATCAAGCGTTTGTTAACGCACCTGCCAGTCTGGCCAATAAACATCCCAAGCAGCACGCCAATATCGGGCCACCGTTGGCATATCATTGGCGAAAATTGGCGCGAATATCGGCCCTTCATTGGCATTTAGGCAAATCGCAACTCTTTCCAAGCATGGCCCAACATTCCCGCCAAGATTGGGCCGATGTTCAGCCAATCTGAATGCCAAGAATGGCCCAAACATCACTGCCAATATAGGGCCCAATATGGCTCCAGTATGGCCGAATAGTGGCTCCAATATGGCCGAATAGTGGCTCCAATATGGCCGAATAGTGGCCCCAATATGGCCGAATAGTGGCCTTTCGGATACCGGCATATCTTGGCTACCTCTAGGCATTTCCATTATTTTCCGAGACCAGTGCAGAATTATCGCATGCATTTAGAGGTCCCGTCCGTGGCTTTCAATACCGTGCGACTTCTAGCTGTATATATATGCAATTGGTTCGAACTCCCATTAAAATTTCAAAACTGCATGCAGTATTTTCATTGCATATGTATTTTGATTTGCAAACAATATTTCATGCACATTTTTTACTTAATGTCCAGCAGCTACCAAATGAAACAAGCAAACAGGAATTTCAGAAAAATGTTTTTTTATTTCTCATGTGCCCGTGGGGCAATAACCCATGTGGCAAGGGTGCTACGTGGGGTGGCTGGGCGTGACGAGGAGGCTGTGGGGGGGGCAGGGGAAGGGGCAGAGCTTGGGTGGAGGGTGGCTGGGCGTGAGGAGGAGGCTGTGGGGGGGGGCAGAGCTTGGGTGGACCCCTGAGGGGGACAGGATGGCCATGCCTGGAGGGGTTGCAGGGCAGGAGGCTGAGGGCGCGCCTGGGCAGGGTGCTGACCCAGCACAGGGGTTAGCAGGTGGCGCTTGAGCGTGAGACTCAGGAGGCTCTAAAGCTTGGGCATAGCGCCTCTTTCGGCCGCCCCCTCGGTCGCACGCACCGGGCAGCCACCTGCCAATAAAACCCTGTGCTGCCAGGATGTCGACACCCTGCCTCTCGCAGATGGCATCTGTGCAAGGTGAGTGTGCATTAAGACCAAGAAATGCAACTTTTAAAACGATACACTTCCTGCAAGCATATGGAAATCCAAGTTCATGATTTGACACAGAAAAACCACACGTTACTGACACGCAAGGTATCCCAACAAACAACACAAGTACTGTACAGTAGTGAAATGCAAAAAAAATGAGCTATCATGAAGGCACTGCAGTCAACGTCAAAGTGGCCATTGCAGGGAAGTTCATGACAACGGATTACAATATGACAAATGGAAATGATTGGTTTGATTGAGGGCATCTGCTGCTTCTTTATGGAGTTTTATGACTAAGACCCCCAAACTAATCACATAAACACAGCAACAGAATATTCATCAGCTGTTATAAAAAATTACAGTAAGATACAGCAAGAAAATAGCTTGGAAAAACTTGTACATGTTTAAAAGCAGGAATCTCAATATTTCTAAATTAAAAGCTACAGCAATTCAAAATCAGGTATACCTGTTGCCACCCTGCACAGCTTTGTGCCAACGAATGGCCGTTTTCCTTTCCTCCCCCGCAGGCTGAATAGTCTCTGCACAGCCACCCCCATCACAGCACCCATGACATTCGCCGCCACCTCCTTTAAATTGTTTCCGCCTAGGCGGAGAAGCTGCTTCTTCTGAAAGGAAAAATTTGCAGTTGCCCAACGGTTATTTCACATGAAAAATCACATTCTATAACCACTTAACTTGTAGAACGCAATAGCAAAGACAACGGTGTGACTTCGAAAGTAATCGTAGTATACCTGCTACAACACAGCAGCAATTATAGTGTTTTTTTTACACCTCATGTGAAACACTTCTTACATTTTGACCACCGTAACAGCATCAAGAAGTTCAATATTAAATTGTTTAGCACTCGTAAGGGAATACTCCACGGTGATTCATGTCTTATGCATCACTACAGGGAAAATATGCAACTAAAATTAGCATCTATGGTTCTTGAAACTGTCCTGGTTGGAGTGGAGTACTGCACTTCAATTAATGAAAGGCATAAAAAGCAATAGCCAGGCAAAAGACTGATCAAAGCTGTCTCCTTAATTGGAAAACAACGAATAATGTAAAAAATTAGCTCCGAAACAGCACTCCCAGTCAATCGTCTCAAACCAATAATTAAAATAATTTGTGTGCCACCTTAACTCAGCCAAACTTTGTGAACAAAATACATACCAAAAAATAGACTTAACATTACACTACACTAGCTTCATGAGGCTCAATACTTTGATGGAATGTGCCACAAATAGTATAGTAGAGCATAACATAGTCCTGTGATTAAATAAATCAAGACAGCCTTAAAATATCTCTTGAAAGCATTGTTAGCAGCACAGATACAGTACTCTGTAATTCAAACTTCAAGGTAACAGAGATTTTCGTCTGAATCATCAGAGTTGCACCCTCATATATCCAAGCAGGTAAACCTTGCCTTAGTACCCCATCAGTATCAGTGAAGAACTTGCTCATGTGGCCAAGAATGTGCTATATGTCAATGACAGCATATAATTACTAATCAAAATGTTAATTACTCTTGTTAATTCTCGCCCTGTTTCCTTCGCACCTTTTCCATCAGCTGAAATTGTGCTATATACCCCGATACAGCTGTGCTGTCCGTGTTAATTTCTTTCCTTTGTACCATCTTGTGTGCTTTGTTGCAGAGGTCATGAACCCTATAGTTGATGCTTTTAAACGAATATGCCATGTGAACTACAAGCACTGAACTAGTAGGAAGCTAATGACAACAGGCCTGACCTACCACTAGCTGCCGTGAAAGCGGCAATGGGGATTAATTGCATAGTGCCTGCAGTCCGCTTATAGCCAAGGATCTTGATAAGGAGCACACGGCTGCGCTTGGGAGCTTATAAAGTGCATTAAATAGGGTCTATTTTGAAGAAACGTTCAATCCGATTTTAGAAGGAACAGAAACAATGCATTCCTTTCGAATGTAGAAGAAGCAAAAACAATTAAGGCACTTATTTCGAATAAAAAAGAAACAAATGTTAATTCTGTACGAGAGTTTGGATTTTTCACTGTAATACAGGAATTAGACTTAGTATAAAGTAATCTATGCAACTGTCATGTTCGGTATAAGTGGGCGCGACTGTTTCCGGAATTTTCAGTTGTAATAAAACAGACTATTAACAATGTCACAGTAACCCTACTATGTGCGGACTTTTCAAAATTCATCCATTCCCACTATATTAGCTGAAAACTTATACAAGAACAGCATGATTATGGCTTAGGCATGGCAAGCATCTACTTCTGGGGCTCAGATTTTTCAATAAATATCTCAACTATATACATTAAGCACCCAACAGACTACTGTAATAAAACATTGAATGAAAAATTAAATTACCAGGGCAGCTGCTACTCTGTCATCTCTGACAGCAGCTTCTGCCGCCTCAAAATCTTCAATACTGAAGGCTGGCAGCTGAGGGCACAGTGGCGGGAGGGAGCTCACAGGAGGAGACGGCGACCGTGTCCTCGGCTCTTGCCGAGCTTGCTCCAGCCGGCTCACCCTCTGCAGGATTTCCCGCTGCTGCTGCCGTATTTCTAGCAGCAGCCGCAGCACCTTGAGCATTGTCGCTGAAACGAGCAAGGTTTCCAGTGAGGGCAGGCTTTCACAGCAGATGTATATATTTACACCTCAAGGACGCAATATGAGCAATATACTGCATTTACACGCTTGCAAGTCGACCTATTGTTTTCAAATTTGAAAATCCGAAATGCGGGTGTTGGCTTGCAATCGAAAATCAGAGCATGGCACCATAAATAAAGGGGAGACAAACTAGCATCAGGGATGATGCGGTAAATGAAATTTTATGTTTGCTCCACAGCTCTGCCCAGAATTTTCTGCATGGTTCTTGAGAACGATTTTTCGTTTTCCTTTCTACTTTTAGCTGTATGCTCAGCACTCTTGGGAGTGTTGATAGTTGATGAAAGGGGCACTGTTCCAATTGCAGTGGAACTGCCACTCAGAACAGCAACGCTTGCAGGGAGTGCCGGTACCTGATGAAAACCTAAAAACAGCGCCATAAAGACAGACTAGAAGATGGGCGAGCGCTGTTTTTGGTTCTTCACTGATGCACCAGCTCACTCTGTTGTTGGTTCTTCTGCAGCTGACAAAAGAGCTGATGCCACGCACACAGTTTCTCTGTGGCTGTTTGATGCATGTAATGTCTCCTGGCTACATATTTTACCAGTTTGTAATGCGGTGCTTCATCAATTGTGCTCAGGGCCAAGTAATGGCGCGTTCACACTTGGTGGACATTCGGCAGAGAGAACGAGCGGAATCCGCTGCCGCGGCAGAGATTGCGCCGAAATACCAAGCGGTAAGCCTGATCGGTCCAGGACCGAATTCTGCCACCGGAAAAAAATCCGCCGAATCCCGTCAGCCAATAGGAAGGAGAGTACGAAGTTCGGCAACAAACATGGCGACGCCCTTCGGTGCGGGACGCCTCGTTTGGGACTGAATTCGTCGCTGTTACTGCCTGTTTGAGCGCGTTCAATGCCCATAAAAGCGCCAGCGCTCTTTCGCTTTGTCTCATCTCACCCATAAAAAAAGTGTGAGTGATAAATGTGTTCTTTTTTTATTTTAGGTGACGATCCTTTCCTTTTTTAAAAAGGCTTGAGAGTAACCACCAGATGGCGCCACTAGGCTAATCTTATGTATTTAAAAGCGACAATGCTAGAAATGGCGTAACGTCTGGCAAAATAGCTGCATTTAGCGTAAGTAAGCGTGCATACAGTTATTGTACGTAGACAGCATGGATTAACCTCTTGCCATATCTGTGTACGCCTTGAGCAGACGACACACAGACGATGAGCGCAGACGAGGTGGTTGGGAAGTGTGAACGATGCAGCTTTTTCGGTGGCAGAGGATTTCGCTTGCTCTCTCCGCCGAGTGTCCAAGAGTGAATGCCCCTTAAGCATTCGGTGCTTCTTCACGAATATGTTCAAGATGGCTGTCATCCTTCAGAGAACAACTGCGCACCTGGCCGCAAGTTTGACATATCAGGACGGGTAATGCAAATGTGGTGGATGCCTCGAGGGAACATATTTGTGGCTGTTCTACACGATGTCATGGTGAGGTTGTTTGTGAAGTGCGAGATTCTGCAGGATGATGAACTGCTGTGGAAGATTTCACTGGACGTCAGAACAATTAACACCCTGTGGGACTGCAGCATCGATGATGGTAATGTAAACCAACACTGGGCGTCAACATGCTCTGCATTAAGCTACTAAATTGCCATTGATTCCACCACAAGGCACAGCTGCTCTATCCCTTGCAGATCTATATATCAAAAATGCACCATGCACTGACAATGCCTTAGTTAAAAATAGCTGCTCTGAATACTGTTCCTTCTATGTACCACCAGTTTTCTATTCAGCTTGGTTGCCATTTTGATTGCCGTCACATCATGGCAAGGATGGAAACAGCCATAAGTGTATTCTTCCATTGTGACAACAGCTGCCAGTGGTAGTGAGAAAGCACAGCAGGCTGGGCACATAAAAAATATATGCACAAAAACTAGCGAAACTGTATAGAGTACAGTGACCACTTTGCAGTCCTGAGCCACAATCTGTAATGTTTGTTTTATTTCTATTGGTCCGTCTTTAAAAGGTTGTGGCTTTCTAGTGGCATAGGCCAAGGGAAACAACAATAACAGAACCAAAACCACAATCCAGAACCAAAAAAAGAAATTAAAGGAAACAAACTGCTACTCGCCGGGAAAACACACTGCAACTAGTTAGTAGGAATGAGATAGAGCTGTGGAAGTGTCAAGTAGCAAATTTTATCACCGCTTAGGTTCAGTACTTCTATTAAGAATTACTTGCAGCAGGCATATTTATACAAACAGTGGTCATTTTCAAAGCACACGTTTTGAAATATCCACCAACTAGGTCTCCTTTAAGGCAAAACAGAACTTCTACCAAGGCCTGTTTAGGCTCATACTTCAAAAAAATAGATTCTCATCCTATCCTCTCACTGCATTCTCGTCTTTTCAGGCTCTTCATATACAAGTAAAGAAAGCGAAAAGCCTTACGATCGCTAGTTGCTTCCTCCACATCCTCAAGGTCACCTGCAGTGGAGGCCGAACCAGCCGGGCAGCCCGCAGTGCAATTTGCACCAGCTGGTGTGACCGCCTCCATTGAGTGGCTGCTAAGCAGGGCTGAAGTTGGACACGAACATGAAGCATTAGTGTTGATGCAGGAAGAACGGAAAAATTACTCAGTATAAAACAGGTAATGCTACACAGATAATGCCAAAATGCTACATCAGCACTTCTGCTGAAAGGATACATATATATACACCGTAACTGCCTCGTACAGAATTAGCATTAAGCATTTATGAGCTCCCATTCATTAAGACCATGCTTGTTCAGGGTGTCATCTCATTCTACCAGATTTAGTAATTTAAACTGCTCCTTTATTCTGGCGGACCCTCAAAAACACAAAAAGCCTTAACGAAGCTGTATGCTGCCCCAGCTGGTATCATGCTGCAAATTTGAAAGCACAAGAACAACTTGAATGAGAGAACCGCAGAGTTGAGTTGCATGCTACAGGTGGGATTAGCCTTGCTTATTCTGCTGGCAATTGATTACATTCTGATGAATTACAATTTTAAAATTCTCTCCTGCCTTTGGCAGTTACATTGTGCAAGTCAATGCTGACTATGACTTCACAGGTGGGCTGTTAGTGAAAAATGTTTATAAACCCAGTTGTGAGCAGCGTTTGTCCCATCCAGTCCTCTTGTCCCTGTCTTCTGTGCACTTTTAAATTTTCAGTACAAAAACTATATTCTACCTTCCATCCTTTGCTTGAAAACAATGAAATGCTAAACTTCATGACTCAATTTTTACAGTACCTCACTACAATTGCTCTTCTCGGCAAACCTATCGTTGCAATGTTTTTTTAGGTGCCTTTTAAAATTGCCAGTCTCGCCAATGTAGACACTGTCACATTCGGAACACGGGACGCCGTAAACAACGCCCGGGTACATTTTTCTCAGAAAGAACGTCTGACATCAATCACCGCATGCTTCGGTCTTCTGAGGGTACAGCGCATGCCTACACAGGTGTGACTGGTGATTTTAAAGGCACCAAAAAGAACATTGTAACAACGATAAAAACCAAGAAGTGATCTCTAAAGCTACCACCTAACACTGTATCAACTGGCCATGACATCGTCTAAGGATAGGGCACACGTGTTGACAACTGAAAGAATCTGTTCCGTTGCCTTCACCTCAAATTGTTCTTCAGCCCTTGAAAATAACTTCTCCCTCTTGAAAGGTTTTCAAGGACTCGCATGGACTCTGTGGTAAAGGGGGTTTTGCTATGCAGGAAAGCAGACTTAATGCAGTTTTGCAACAGGGTCTTAATTGAGCTCAAATTCATGAGTCACCCATATGCATTTTTTGCGATCAATAAAAAGCAGGCACGGCTAGAGGGTGGGTGTCCCCCCTTTCTCCTATGTGATATTACCATAAATTCACTAAGCCATAACTGAAACAATGCAAATCTAAAGGCTAAACACAGATAAAGGCTTACAGGGTGGTGATATCAGCCGGGGTGGCGATGGCAGCTGGGGTGGTGGCGACGGGAGCCGGGGTGGTGGCGATGGCAGCCGGGGTGGTGGCGATGGCAGCCGGGGTGGTGGCGATGGCAGCCGGGGTGGTGGCGATGGCAGCCGGACGTCAGGCCCATCCGGACCTTCATTGCCTAAAACAGAAAAATGCGTGCATATTTTGAATATGCAATAATTTTACTAATGTTTAAAAATTTAGGATTTTCCACTTACCAGAAATTGCAGAGCTTTCCACTGCAGAGCTCATCTCATATTTCTTAGCTTTTTTCTCTGCATTCTTGTATGATCCTGCAAAAGGTTAGAGATCAAACACCCAACTCAAGTGCAGTCCACACTAAAATTGCTGCTTCACATGAAAATAAGGCAAACATTTAATGCAACAATTCCTGGATATTACTTTTAATGCAATAATTCCTGGCTATTGCAAACACAAACACTTTACAGTAGGCATCTTGAAGCAGCCTGTGGGCTATGAAAGGAAATGTAGGGAAGGGATGTAGATTATCATGTGACCTTGGTGGCCAAGCACACAGCCTCTGTGGTAGCATCAGTGGCCTTTGCTGCATATGTGGTTTATTTCCTGCTAGGCTGGAAGGTGGTAAACGATAATGCAACTATATTGAATTATGAAACCAGCCAGGCACCAAAATTCTAGAATACAGACCTTATAAGTTTTTCCTGTGATTAGCTTCTAGCTTGCGCTGAAAGAACTTTTAACAACGGACTACTTTGTCGTGGAGGCATTCTGTGCAGTGGCCCTGAATGTGGGCAGTTTCACTGCGGTACCGTCGATGCCAAGAGGCACTGCTTATACAGGGTGGCCAGTTTTTCTAGCACAATAGCCCCACCATCCTTCAACAAATCTGTAGTTACCGCGTCCTACGCAGCTGCTTTCCCCTTTTTCATAGCTTCTAAAGCTTTCTTAACCTCGGTCTTCGTTACTGGCAGAACGTTTGATTGCTCTTCTCTACTGCCAATCTCATTGTCCTCACTACTCTGAATAATGTATAGGTCAGTATAGAACTGCTCTGCTACTTTGACAAACTTGTCCATATTAGTAATGACATTGCCCCCTTAATTGTCCCTAAGCGCCTATATATCTGATCTCTGCCTACGCCTAATCTTCTTGTCACTGCTTCCAGGCTGCCACAGTTCTTTAAGAATGCTCGATTTTCTCCATATTATACTTCCTTATGTCGTATACTTTACGCCTGTTGATCAGCTTTGATAGCTCTGACAGTTCTATCTTGTCTGTTGGGTTGGAGGCTTTCACACTTTCTCATGTCTTAATCAAATCTTTCATCTGCTTGGATAGTTTACTGGTAAAGAACTTCTTCCCTGCACTCCTCCCCCTGAACTACTTCTTCACTGCACTCGGTAATATCTCTGAAATTTTATTGTTCACTGCGTCTACACTGAGGTTGTCTTCCTCGGTTAAAGCTGAATATGTGTTCTGTAGCGAAATCCTGAATTATTCTACCTCCCCTCTTACCGCTAATTTGTTGATGGACTTCTTTACTAGTCTTTTCCGTTCCCTCTTCAAGTCCAGACTAATTTGAGACCTTACCAATCTGTGGTCACTGCATCACACCTTTCTGATTACTTCCACATGCTGCACAGTGCCAGGGTTAGAACACAGTTTGAAGTCAATTTTATTTTTAGTCTCCTCGTTAGGGCTTTTCGATGTCCACTTTCGGCTCTTCCGTTTTCTGAAGAAAGTATTCATGATTCTCAAGTTATTGCGTTCAGCGAACTCAATACCTACCTTCTGCTATTCCTAGTGCCAATGCCATATTCATCTACTGCCTGGTCTCCAGCCTGCTTTTTGCCAACATTGGCACTGAAGCCTCCCATTAGTACAGAATACTGCATTTTTACTTTCCCCATTGCCAATTCTACATTTCACAGAAGCTTTCCGCTGCCTGGTCATTATAACTACATGCAGGCGATTAGGCCTGTGGGAAGACAGCTAGCCGTTCTCATGTGGGCTCTGCAAGAAACAGGCAAGCGTTGGCAAGGCTGACATATTCAGTTGATCTACTTAAATTAGGGCATGAGGCAGGCACTTGTGTGTGTTGAAAGCTCCCGCAACGCACACTGGTGACACACTAAGCTATCTGTGTATAAAAGACAAAATCTGTGTTAATTTTTTGTAAGGCTTTTAATGACTGATCACCAACCACGTGCAGTAATTTTGGTTTCAAAGCTGCCCTGTCTTGTGCGCCCAATGCTTTTGCTTACTTAAAACTAACAGGTACATGCGCATGCATCGACTGACACCACAGCTTGTTGGTGCGCACTTTCAAATGATGCGGTAGACATCAGTGTATACACAGATCACTGCGTATTATTCGCCTAAAACCGCTAAATAACTTATACAGTTGACTCCCGATATTTTTAAGCCGCTTAATTGGAATTTCCAGTTAATTAGAAGTGAAGCATATTTTGGTCCCGTCAGGTTAGAATATAACCCTACAGAAGAAATCACTCGATAATTGAACATTATTATATAGACTGGGTTCCTGATAACTGCACTGTCATGGTGCAGCAAATGTTGCAATGCAGAGAGACATCCTCCTGTTTGTATGATTTCTCTGTGCTGCTTGCTGGCAGCAGAAAAATTTCATAATGATATCAGCAGCTCTTCTATCTCATTACTTTCAAGCAATTCGTGGAACAGCGTTACAAATATATATTGTCACAGCAAAAGTGATGCAAGAAAGTACCAGTGGAGCCTTCAAGTGACAAAGCAAACCACCCGATTCTGTACACCTATCTTTCTTCGACTAGTTCACAGTGCCACTGCAATGTGGAGTCAAATTTCATGCACATTAGCAAAACATTGTAGTAGATAAGCTTGTTAGCATGAAATCTATTTGCAACAAAGGTCGATGACTGCCATAAAAATGGAACGGCTAAAACAGACATTTTGGGGTTTCCTTCGTTACAGCAAGGTTCAACTGAATATTTTTAAACATCAGCAATTATTCGCCAATTATAAGGCTCTGATTTCCAAATTCAAGAGCGCACACTGCCGCTCTTGAAGGCCTTCGAAATCACCACCAAGTTTCGTGCCGCTTCACTGTCTCAATAGATTATACATGGCCCGCATGTCGCATTCAGTGCCCATCGGTTGCCAGGCGGCCATGCTGTGCTGAACCACTGCCAGACTGCCTCTAGCTTACAGCTGCCTCTGTTTGCTCACACAGAGTTGATTCCCGTCCATCCGCAGCTTCACTATGGTTTTGTGCATTATCCTCAGTGGCTCCAATCATAGCGACAGGTACAGGCACAAGAAGAAGCATACTAACATGAACTTAGCACAAGAACTCCAAGATCCCAGAGCACAAAGAGCTGCAGGTTGTGGCTGGCTCGGACTAAGCAAGACAATTTGGACCCCAAGAGTCTCAATTTACAAGAGTACAGAGTGCACTTTGTGACAGATAAGAGGTTTGGGTCGTGAACTTAATGTCTGCAAAGCTATGGTGAGCAAGAACTACACCCTGAAGAAGTGAATGTTTTTTTTCGAGTGAAGCCATCTGACTTGTTTGACAACCCAAACACAGACTGGGCCCTGCGTCACTGCATATACCTTGGCTACAGCACTAGGCAAAGTGGTTCATCACCACGGCCACAGCCAGCAACAACGGCAGAAAGGACAGCATGCTGAGGCCGAGCTTTAGGTATCGTAGACTCGTTGCAGACAGGATCCTCGACCAGCAGCTCGTGAAATATTTTTGTACCTCCAATGATTTGAGGTTTCCATTCTTTCTAATGTCACAAAGCTGGAAGAGTAAACTAGATAGTTCACGATCCCTGTGGGTCACTTCAGACCACATCATCATCTATCATTGCATCGTAACCCGGCCACACTATGTATGCATGCATATTGTCGCACATTTGCACCTTTTTTGTGCAGCGCACATGCACCGATCCAGCAAGTTCAAAGTAATAGCCTGCATTGAATAGCCAATTCCCCTGTGGAGGCAGCATCACGCCTGAAAGGATAAGGAAATAATCCAAAGCATCTAAGGAGCAGTCAGGCCACGCAAGGCGGACGGTCTGGGATCGAGTGGTTTGGCGGCATGGCCGCCAGCGCTTGATAGGAGCAGAAGTCACGTCACGAGCAAGCCATATATTGACTCAATTGCTGCTGCAGCTAACTGTGCAGCAACTAGTGTTCATCTCCTGAGTCGTAGACAATTGGTTTGAAAGTCATTGAAATGCCCATGTGATAGAGATATCTTTTCAATCACGAGCGATAAACTTGGACAAGAACAAAGCACAGTCAGTCCTAAATGTTTTCAAACCTGTAGAGTCCAGTGACCTGGAAAACTGGATATCACCATAAAACAAGGCATTGCAGTGTTTGAGATCACATGCGAATTTGGACTGGCAGTCGCTTTTGATGCAGATGAAGCAATGATATCAGCAATGATATACTGATTCCGTGACTGACATGCTGCAAGAATTACAACTTCCTTCACTGTCGAAACGAAGGAAGATCGCCAGGCTAAAATTTCTTTATCTTTTGCGCAATAATCACTTCAACTTAAACACAAGCTGCTATTTGCAACAGCGTTCGTGTCGCCCTGTAAGAAGCTCCCACAGTTACCAGATTACACCCATGATGGCCCGTATTAACTGTTTTAAATACTCCTTTTTCCCCAGAACAATAACAGAGTGGAATTCCCTGCCTCAGACCTTTCTGCAAATAGACAATCTCCCCCAATTTGAAAATTGCTTGTACCGTCACTTACCTGAATAGACATCCTTGTAATTTTGTTTTTCTTTTCATACGTTTTGTTTCCCTACTGCTATTTTATGGTTGTAAGCTAAAATATTTACCCGCTAGCGTTTGTGCTTTAGGTCTGTATCTGCAGTGCAGGACAGCTGTGTTGCGATGACTGTCGTTTTCAATTTCACTATTTTGAATTGTGCACTGTTCATACTTGTGGCTGTGTGACATAACTTACATATGTATCTGTTTCACCCTGTAACGGCCTACGGCTGACAGTATCAATAAATAAATAAATAAATAAATAAATAAATAAATAAATGCATGTGTGCATCATTCATTAGCCTCCGAGTTTTGAAAAGATTAGTCACTTGACAGGCTAGCAAAAGGCGCCCGTGTGCTGTGAAGTGTTGGCGCACGTTAAAGCCGGTTAAAAAATCCGGGACCCTCCAATACAGCGCCCGTCACAGCCCATGCGTCGCTTCGGGATGCTAGACACCACAATTCACAATTGCACACATAGCGTTATCCCGGCAATAAAACCACTTACTGCATGTTGTGACGACAGCGACTGGGCAGCGGAACCACTCGCACCCTGGGGCGGATGGGTCCGCCTCCTCTCGAGCGAGGCGGATTACCTCCGCGGCTCGCCTTTTCGGCCAGTGGCAATGCTGCCAGTCGTGGGACAGCCACCCGACAGGGACGACAGCCAAGCTGTCGTCCTCCATCGGGAACTTCACTACCGCAAACGGTTTTGGTGGCATGCTGCAAGGAGTAAAGCGATGCAAACAAAGATTAGTGCGTAAACTGATTTTTCACTAGCTCGCTCGCCCTATTCTCATGTTCCTCTCGCACGAAGGTCTCGCGACACATCTCAGAAGCAATACAACGCAGCGTTAAGAAAATAAGTGCATGAAAAAGGCATACAATTGAAGGTGCACATGTCGTCGGTCCGAACCCATGTGGCAAGCTAGCCTCCCACATGACTATAAAATAGTACAATTACAGAACAGGGCAACAAATGACGCCTCTCCCCTTATTGCTACTCATGACAGTAGGCTCATGAGGAAACAAAAGAAGCTACTAACAAAAAAGCGTAAATACTTACGCAAGTGGCGGGCTTGAAGATCACGGGAAAACACGATGTATACACAGCGACGACCGAACAAAGAAAGAGATGGCATCCGTTGGAGCGGTCGGACGGGCAGCAAGGGTTGCCAGATAGCTCCAAGCACAGGTAGCCAAGCTGGCCTCCGTAGTAGCCCAAATAAAGCCAAAAAACTTTGTTTTTGCATGGAAAACTCCTTAGCCATATTAAACTATTTTTCGCAAGTATATCTACATAATACTATTAGAAGTAGCGCAAGGCTTGCCTGCAAGCGAGTTCATGATTAAGCAAATGTGGTGTTTATCATAAACGTCGTGTTTTATTTTTTTCTCAAAGCATAGCAGTATCGGGAAAATAACAACACGCAAAAAACATCGCACAATAAACTCACTCAGTAATGATATGCATTCAGCAATGCATATAGGTACAGCTCACGACATTTTCACTAAACACAATAAAATAAATACACTACAATAAATTCCAAGACAAACTCTAGTACAGAGGTTGCGGCTAGACAAGATATAGCACAATAGACGGAAGTAGTCTAGAGAGGGATCTCAGGCATCGTGACCTGATTCGAAGGGGAAAAGTTTGGCCCATACATGGTCAGTGACCTTCAAATTCATCAGTATCATGCCTGACCATGGAGACGAACTTTCGTCGAGCCCTAGCATATATGTGTTCCCATTGATGTCTGAGCTGGCATTATCTTTGTTGTCCCTACCGTCATCAAACGCCGCCACCGAACAAATGTTCAGCCAGGTCTCGTTCACTATAAAACCTACCTGCGAAATAGAATGTAGATCTATAACAAGACATTGCAAGCGCTCCTCCATGTACGTGAAGTTTGGTATGGCCGGGAATGGAGGCTGCTAGGATTTTAAACCGGCCAAGAATTTTTGTCCCGTCTCAGCCCT
>JARKHS020014053.1:0-11046 GCA_030143305.2 Amblyomma americanum | reverse complement strand
AGATAGAAGAGACCTTACAAAGGGCAATCGATACCATAGAAGCCTACGTTAAAACGGTAGGACTAGAATGTTCTCATCCCAAATCGGAGCTCCTAATTTAAAGAGACATTCCGAGAGGAGAGAAATCCAGCCTCCCGCCAGCCAACATAAGCATACAAGTGCAAGGCAAGGTAATTAGACAAGTGAGTTCCATCCGAATCCTTGGTATGATAATCCAAGAGAACCGCCAAACACAGAAGTGATCGAAAAATTAAACGCCTCAGTTCAATAAACTTTACTCTAATCCGACGTATAGCGAACAAAACAAGAGTTAAGGAAAAAGATCAATATCGGTTGGCGCAAGCCTTTGTCATCAGCAGGGTGACCTTGTTGCTCAGCTCCGACCTGGAAACCCAAGTACAGGTGGTGACGAGAGCCGAAGAGGTCGCCGCCACTTTCCAGTGACGGCCACCTAACAAGGTCAACCAACTTATTTGTAACTCAAGCCGATAATAAACGTTTTCCAATCCAAAAAAATTTCGCGAAGCCTTATCCAGTGGGGATGATGAATTTTTCTGTGTTTTTGTTGGGAAACGATTTGGATTTCGCACGTCTGCATTCCGCAGAAAATCGCGCGCATATCACAGTCTCTTAATGAAATTGGCATGCACTGCAACGCCCTTCTATATTATTGCAAGAGCGTTAAAGCAAACGTTCGGCGGAAAAGCCGTGCGCGCTGTCGCACTAATTTGTTATTGGTCAAGAAGTTCCTGATGTCATACGTTGAGGTAGAGAAATAAAATTATTAAACACAAGTTAAATTGTGACTTTGAATTGGCAGTATGTCTTAAAGATTGGTGTGAAATATTAGAATGCAAAGTAATTTATTAACGCTGGAAAAGAAATTAGGGTAACTGCATGGGTTTCAACCCATGACCTTTGCGTTGCGAGTCAGACGCGCTACTTCTAAGTCATTGAGACTCTTTTTTTTTCTTTATTGCAAGGAAGTAGTGCTGAAAAGAAAAGTCTAAGCATGCCTACGCTACAAATCACCAGGGCCCCATACCCCTGTATGGCAACTCCTTCCGAAACTTCAAAAGTCTGGGAGGCACACACATGCACCCACATAGGGAAGGCAGCTAGGCGGCTCTTGCAGGGCAGCATATATTCCCTACACCAAAGCGCATTGTTCGCGAGACAGATTTCTACCACCATGGTGATTCGGCGTGGTGGTCAATCATGCGGGTCTTCCAGTGAATAAAAAGTCCCAGAAACTTAAATAGATCATACAGCACAACACAGTGTTTCTCCACTGGCACAAAACAGATACTGTAGGGTGTGATGTCCATGTCCTCCTTAATTGTTCCTTTTAATATATCCAAGAAGATCACAGCATCAATGCACAGAATAAGACAATGCTCAATTCTCTTTATAATACTGCACAGGAGACAGTTCACCGACCATGGCGCAAGCATCTCCTTAGTGCATACGCTGCAGCAGCGAGCCGCCGTCCGGTGCGCGGTGAAGCCAGTCGATGTGATTCAGTGCCCTTCGCGCTGCTTGGAGCGCAAGTGGCCACGCTTCTGCATCGGCCAACATTGCGGCCCACTGCGAGTTTTTGAACAGGCCTAGGCACACGTGCAGGGACTTGCAGTGCTGGAGCTCGAGTTTCTTCCAGCACGGCTTGTGCACCATGACGAGCGGCAGCGCATAGAGCACCGCCCACAAAGCTGCGGCATTGTAGAGCCGCAGCGCGGCTTGCTGGGAGATGCCCTGGCCTCGAGCGGTGAGCTTGTGCATGGCGGCGGTGATCCTCTTCATCTGCAGACAGGCGTTGGTCGCCGCGGCGCGGAATAAAAGGTGCCAGTCGATGTCTAGGCCAAGGTACTGCACCGATTTACGCCAAGGAATCGGAGTCCCGTCCAGTGACACTGGCGAAAGGTGCGCGCACGAGCGCTAAACGCCGGCCATGGCCACCGATTTGTCCGAGCTCAACGACAGGCCAATGCCGCGCAAGCTGGCAACGATTGCGGTCAGAGCTCCCTGAAGGCGCACACGCACGCGAAACGCCTCGCCCGGTGGTCCCCGGCACCACAGAGCTATGTCGTCTGCATATATGGACATGTACACATGGTGTCGGCCGCTCGTGGGGAGGGAGGCCGGCACCGCCGACATGGCCACATTAAACAGAAATGGTGATAAGACTGAGCCCTGCGGAACGCATATGTCCACCGGGATAGCCTTTGGAGAGCTTACCCTCTACTCGTACGCGCATGGTGCGCCCGCTCTGGAAGCTATGAACGTATCGCGAAAGGCGCCCGCTCATATCGGCCCCCTCAACCACCGCGAGAATTGATGCGCGGTGAACGTTGTCAAAATCGCCCGAGACGTCCAGTAGTAGCGGCCGTGCAACCTGCCCTACCGCCTTGGCATGCTCCAGCGCTGTAGAAACGTCCGATATAGAATCAACCGTGCACCGCATCCAACGGAAACCCGTCTGCCGCTCGACAAACAAATCAGCCTCCGCAGCCCGCTCGTTCAGACGCTGGAACCCCATATGCTCAATAAGCTTACCTGCCGCCGATGTTAATGCCAACGATCGGTGTCCACTCAGCTCCGTAGGTGAGCGCCCTGCCTTTCGGATGGGACAAACGACCACGGTTAGCCAATCCTCCGGTAGCTCGCCGCGTTCCCACACCAGGTTGATCTGCTGCAGCAGGATCTGTCGCTGCTGGGCATTCAGGTTTCGCATCATCTGGTATGTCCCCCTGTCCGGTCCGGGCGCCGAGCGGCGGTGGCAGCGCTGCAGCGCATTGTTCAGTTCCGCCGCCGTAAACTGCGAATCACATGGACCTTCCCAGGTGACGAGCGAGGAACTACCGTTGCTTCTGGGGCTCTCAGCAGCTATGGTAGCTGAGTTTGCGGGGCTGGGTGGCGCGAACAGATCAGCAAACCGCTCTGGCATATCTTCAAAGCTGAGCCCGCTGGAGATTGCGAGGGCGTCCAGCGGTTGACGGTTTGTCTGTGGTTCGATGATGCGCCGCAGGGTGTCAGACAGCTTCCGCGAGCTGACGTCTTCCTCCATTCTTTGGCATAGTGAAGCCCACTGCCGGCGGTATACCTTGTTGGCGTGGAGGCGCGCTGCCGCGTCCAAGCGGTTGTAGACAGTCGAGTCGGCGGCTCTGTCGGTCCATCGCGCCCGTCGCTCTGCGCGATCTCTCTTCTCGCGCAGATTGAGTTGCTTCATATCAGACGTTGGCTGCCCTGCCCTTACCTCTGCTCGTTGCGTGGCTACGAGAGCACTTCAGACTAGACTTGAAAAGAAGTCTGCGCCAGTGGCCGCCGCCTCGTCGACCGCCCGCCTGAACACACTCCAGTGGGTAATGGAGAAGGCACACTTGGGGCGCGCCTCCAACGCAGTGGGTTCGATTAGGATGGAGTAATGATCCGAGTCCCAGAGAGATAGTGATCGGCGCCATGTCGCCTCGATGCCTCTGGATGCGAAGGCAACGTCGATGCAGGAACCGGTTCTTCCGCGTCGTCGAAAGATGGGCTCGCCGGTGTTCAAGGGGTGAGTCCCAGCTGCGTTGCTGCGTCGTGCAGCTCGTTCTCACGCGCGGAGTGGCGCGCTCTTCCCCACGCACTATGGTGGGCGTTAAAGTCACCACAGATGATTTGGCGTGGGGCACAGCACGAAGACACAGCACGAAAACACAGCGCGTTCCCCGCCACAGCTGAACGCACATAGACACTGGCCACCGATGGACGCGCACTGTCATCACCACGCACTCCTGGGCGTCAGATTTCGCCGCCGCCGAGCCGACGGCGGTGTGCTCGACGTCCTGCTGCACGTATATCGCGCACCTTGATTTCCCGGGGCGATGAGATGTGTCACAACAGGGCACTGCGGCACAAGTAAGTACCACGCACGTGGTGGCTGAGTGGTAGCCAATGTAGCCAGGTAGCCGCAGCTGGGGCTCCCCGTCATGTGAACGTACGTACGTCTCCTGCAGCGCGATAACTTCAGGCGAATCCTGTGCGATGCGAACTCGCATTTCGGCGTACCGCGCCGCAAGTGAGCGCACGTTCCACTGCAGGATGGATGGTATGCGGGAGGCAGTCCGGCGGCTAGCCATCCTGCTGGCTTATCTGTGCGGGAGCACCCGCTGCTTCTAAGCAAGCCCGGTGTCCACCGGTGCCCTCCGGGAAAAGTGCGCTGACGACGCGCAATGCCAGCTTTAGGCCCGCGATCTCCGCGTCCTGTGCGTCAGAGGGCTGGCCATGAGAAGCGGCCGAAGGCAAGGCCCGCGCAGTCCGATGCCGCTGTCCGCGACGCCGGGCAACCGGAACGCCGCTGCCGCTGCCGGCGCTGCCGTTGTTTCGGTGGCTGCTGCTGCTGGAGTGTTCCCCTAACGGCCTGCGCATAAGAAAGCGCGCGCGGCGTCTGCTGATGTTGCTGGGCTGGGCCGCTATTTCTGCCTGGACGACGGCTCGGACAACCCGCCTGGACATCGGTGCCATGGATGTGGCAATTAAATTGGCCGCGTGACGCTCTCGCTGCCAGTGCTTGCATGCTGGGTCAATGGCTGCGTGCCCCTCCCCCCGCAGTTAATGCAGCGGGGCTTGCTCGCGCAGGTAACAGGCTGTTGCGGCCCGCCGCAGCGCGTGCATTGGGCAGGAGCATGACACACTTTAGTGGCATGCCCCAGGCTGGCGCACTTGGCACACTGCAGCAGCCGGGGACGGCAGGGGCGGACTGCATGCCTGCGCTTCATTACGGTGATGAACGCCGGGGGGGGGGGGGGGGGTCGATGCCGCATATCAAGAGCGAGTGTGCTGCTCGACAGGGACGCCGATTTTATCGGCACCGTTGACTCCGCCGCCGCTAGCAGCTCATCCGCCGTCCTGCGCCCGTCCACACCGAAGACCAGGCCGTAGCTTTGGTTCCGAGGAGGATTCTCCTTGGCGCAGACCGACATAGGAACTTGGAGTAGAATGTTACCATTCCCAGGAAAGACTTCAGTTCAGTACCATTTGTAGGCTCCGGTGCACGCTCTATTGCCCTTGTTTTCGATTCCAGCGGCTTTATTCCATCCGCTGAAATTATGTGGCCCAGATAGCGGACTTCACTGCAAAAGAGCTTGCATTTTTCCATGCGCAGCGTCACATTGTGCTCCTGCAATCGTGTCAAAACTTCTTCCAGCCTTTTCCGACATTCATTCTCATTTGAACCTCCAATGATGACATCATCAATATAACACCCTACTTGAGGGATACCCTTGAGAAGCCCGTCCATGAGCGACTGGAATATGGCAGGAGCACTGGCAATGCCGTAAGGGAGCCGCTAGTACTGGTAAAGGCCTTGGTGGGTGTTTATAGTTAAAATCGCCTTTGCATCGTCGGCAAGTTCTACTTGCTGGTAAGCGGCAGCAAGGTCTAGTACGCAGAATACTTTTGAGCCTGCCAATGTTGTGAACAAATCTTCTGGCAAGGGAAGAGGGTAGTGCTCAGTCAGCAGCACAGGGTTCACCGTGACCTTGTAGTCACCGCACAACCGCACTTTTGCTCCTCCGTCTTTCGGTACCACTACCAGCGGAGTCGCCCAATCGCTTCTGGTGACCCTTTTCAGTACCCCCGCCCGTTCCAAGGCGTCTAGCTCTTCGGACACAGCTTGCTTCAATGCAAAAGGCACGGGACGGGCCTTGCAAAATACTGGCTTGCTGTCTGGCTTCAAGAGGACCTGTGCTTTGTAGCCCGTTATCAGCCCCATCTGCGGTAAAAACAAAGCCTGAAACTTCTTCTTAAGTTCCTCCACGGCGTCGTCTTGCTGTATAGCATGGACTTCCTGCCAGTTTAATTTCAGCTTCCTCAGCCAGTTGCGGCCGAGCAGACACGGCAACACTTTCCCACCGTCATCTACTATCAGAACAGGTAGAACGTCAGTTTGATTAGCGTGCTCAACACGCACATCAGCCGACCCTACGACCGGCACTAGTTCTCCTGTGTACGTTCGTAAAGGAACCGTAGCCGTCGTTACTGTCAGATGGGGAAACTTACGAAGAAAAACTGACTTCGGCATGACGGTGACGGACGCCCCTGTGTCGATTTGCATCCTTAAGGCCTGTCCTTCCACCAGAACTGTGACATAGTATGCAGACTTATTTGTTGTTATACTGTATATTTCTTGCTCTTCTTCAGACTCATCGGCCGAGTTATCGATCGCATTCAGCGCGTTCGGTTTGCCTGTGCGCTGCCTGCACTTTGATTTCAAGTGACCTTGCTCTCCGCAGTTATGACACTTGTACTTGCGATATCGGCAATTATTGGCCGCATGGCGTTTACCGCAACGGAAGCACTCTACGGGCTCAGTCTTGCTTCGATAATTGTCCTTAGCACGGTAGCCTTGACTCAGAACATCAACTTCTAGCCCTGAGCGCCTTTGTGGTATACTTTTCAGCTCTTCTAGCTTTACTTGTTGAGTCTGGGTGGTGGCTAGTTCACGATTTAACGCAATTTTGCACGCCTCTTCGAACGTCAGCTTTTCAGCGGCAACCAGCTCACGCTGAGTGTCGACGCAGCGTAGCCCGGCGACTAGCCTGTCTCTAAGCGCTTCGTCGAGAAACTTGCCAAACTCGCAAGTTCTGGCCAGGTGCTTCAGCTGCACAATGAATTCGGCTACAGTCTCTTGCTCAAGTTGCAATCTTCGGTTAAATCGGCACCTTTCCGCAATCACGGCCTTTCGGGGACTGTAGTGTGTTTTCAGTAGCGCCGTGACCTCGTCATACGTTTTGCTGGCAGGGGAATTCGGAACTAGCAGGTTCTTCAATACTTCATACACTCGAGGTCCTACTACAGTCAGGAATACAGCTAGCTTCTTGCCTTCAGCCACATCATTTGCCAAGACGTAAAGCTCAAATCTTTCCAAGTAGGACTCGAAGCTGTCGCTCCTTTCGTCAAAAGTATCAATTTTTCCCACCTTCGCCATTGCAGCATCCGCCAGGCAGTCGTCTTCAGCAGCAACCGAAGAAAGCAGCCAGCCGCCTTGATCCCATCCTCGTCGCCAGTGTAATGTAGTAGCGTGCGGCAGCCGAGCGGCCGCACCAAAGAACCAGCGAAGACCGGTGCAGGACAAGGAATCAGCGTTTATTTGTCTGACGCTTCTTTTATACGCAGCGGTTGCTTATCCGCTGCTGCTATCAGTGCGCGTCATGGCAAAGCGACGCGTCATGCACTTGACGCTATCACACGCCTGTGGCTAGCAGGGCCTGGAGAGCATCGCTGCTCGTCGCGTCCACTGCCACCACCTTCCGCCGGGACGGCGACTGGGACGGCGAGGACTCCCGGACGGGATCTGATCTCCTCGGTCAACTGCCAGCCCTGTTGCCTGGTGAAGGCGGTGCCCCGATTCTCCGGCCGAAACAGCACCGTCCCCACTAGGCTGGACGGGACCTCCACGGAAGCCGCGGCTCGCTCCAGGGTAGCTCTCCGACGCCGCTGCGCCTTGGTAGTGATGGTGCGCCACGGGACCAGGCTGGCCCAGCATCAGCGTCACCGCTGTCTGCGGCGCAAGCGGAGTTGGGTGCGCTCGCTGCCAGCAGACGAAGCCCCAGTCGCAGCCTGCTCTCGTGCGGCGGGATTTGGCGAGGTCGCACCCGGTTTCCTTCCGGACGTCGTCGCCCCAGCAGCAACAGCCGCAGCATCAGTAGCAGGCTGGAGGTGGGCTCCATGGGGATTGTACTGGGCAGGCCCTGGTCCTTCTAGTGTGGAGGAAGAGAGAACAGTGACGGTGGGGGGCTTTGAGCTGCCCGCTTGGCCACCGCGATATCCCTGTAGGTTTCCGTGTCCCTCTCTTCCTCGAACCCCGTTGAGCGGCGCCGTTTCCTGAGAACAGACTCGTCCATCGGGGTGCACATGCTCTCCTCGGCTGCAAGTGTCCGCGGTGAGCCAGCAGCAGCAGTTTAAGGGGGAGAGTGCATCACAGCCGCTTTCCCAGGAGTAGCAATGGCAACAGAAAGCGCAGGAGTGGCCAGAAATGGCGGAGAGGGAGCCGCCATGGAGTCCTGCGTCTGGTGAGCAAGCGCCATGGCGTTCCTCAAGGCTAGAACGCGTGGGTCCGCCGGTGACATGTCCAAGGTCCCGATGCTGGACTCGAAGTTCTCCGAGGTGGTGATGAGCGCCGCCGTCAGGCACCTCGCCGTGTCCCGCAGATCAGCGATCTCGGCCTGCATTCGCCGAATGGTGCTGGACGACCCTGCTCTTGATGGCGTTCGTCTCCGTGATCGTGAGCGTGAGCGCGCTGCCCTGCGTTGCTCATTGTCACCGCCGAACACAGGCCGTCTCTCGTTCACGATGTCTGTGGCCTCCATGGGGAGATCCCGCAGCGCCGCGAAGCCTTAGGCCCAGCGTCCGAAGGAGCGGAGAGCTAAAAAACACGTCCGCTTGCTTCGAGCGCCAGACGAATAATTTCACCCGTTCCTTGCTTGTTTTAGTTTTCTGCACGGATGGAAAGTTATGCTCGAACGGTGCTACAGGGCTGAAGAATCAGCAGTAATGCCGCGAAATTGTTAGCGGCCGAGGAAAATTACAAAATCTAAACCGACATCATATATAATTAATTTATTTATTTACTTATACAAAATACCCGTAAAAGCCGTCAATTTGAGGGTATTACATAGAGGGGTGGGCAGTGCAGGCAAGAATCAAAAGTAAGAAATAAATAAGCCAAAAAATTCAAGAAACTGCAAACAAAAAACAGGTAAAAGGATATGGATCGTGTGAATAAAAATACGAAACCGACATAATTAAACATTGAAGCATAAATTGCAAGAAACAGAAACATAATAGAGTAAAGTTAATACAAGTTATACAATGTCTATCCAAAACGGCATGAAAATAAAACAACGGGAATTATCAATAACAGAAATAAAAGACAAAAATCAAATGTACTGCTCTGTTAAATATGTACTAAAAGATGTTACGCAAAAGTAGTGGCAGATATCAGTTAATAAATTTTTTTCGGATCTGTGATGGTAGCAACGTCTGAAAGGAGAGCGTTCCGGTTGATTATAGTGCAGTAGAATGAATGAATGTGCATAGTTAGATGTATAGCATGACAAGCGCTTAACTTTAAAATTATGGTGGCGGCGGTCAAAAATCGAAGGCAAAGAAAAATGTCATTATGAAGCGTTGAGTGATGATAGAGCTTATGAAAAAGTGATAAGCGTGCCACTTTACGACGGAGATATAGATCTTGCAGATCAGCGCGTTTTATCAAGGCTCTGATGCTGGAATGACGTGAATAATCACAGTAGATGAAACGAGCTGTGCGATTCTGAATTATTCGATGTTATTTATTAAATATGCTTGATGAGGGTCCCAAATTGCAGAAGCATATTTAATTTTCGATCGAATAAGAGTAGTGTAAACATGTAATCGGAGGTTAGAGGGAGCATTTTTTAATTTTTCTATTAAGAGACCTAAGGACCAATTAGCAGATGCAAGAATAAGCTTAATGTGGTGGTTCTATGTTAGGTCTGAATGAACGTGAAGACCGAAGTATTTATACATGGTTACCAACACGACTGGAGTGTTATTTACGGAATACGCTGTTCAAAATCAAGACATTTGGTTAGTAAAAAACATTATTTTTTGTTTTGGAAAGGGTAAGCTGCATAAGCCAAGTAGAGCACCATACTGTTACTGTCTCGAGGTCGGATTGTAAGGCTAGGCGATCCTCGTCAGTATAAATCTTGCGATAAATTACACAATCGTCGGAAAAAACTCCGAATCGGGAAGAAATGTGTTCTGTAAATGGTTAAGAAATATCAAAGAAGCAAGAGGCTAAGCATGCATATTTTGGGACGCCAGAATGTACTTGGCTGAGAGACGAATTATGGTTATTGGTACTGGTAAACTGAAACCTGGAGCCGAGCAAATCATTAACCCATGCAATTACAAGAGGGTGAATATTAGGAAGTGTTAATTTGGTTAATAACCGGTTATGAAAGCCCCTGTTACCTCAGGTTAATTTCATTGAAGTTTGCTCGGTTGTAGCACTTGATTTGTTTATTGCAGGTTATTTTTTATGGAGCGTGAAATTAATCTTTCCATTGAGTATGAAAAAATCCGAAAGTCGTTCTAAGAGCGTAATATTAGAACAAAGATAAGGATCATTGGTTAAGACAAGATCCAGAACACTTGCAGAAGTGGCGGAACAACGCGTGGGTTCAGAGATTAGTTGCTGCAATGAGAAGTACAGGTTCGGTTTATGGGGGTTTAACGTCCCAAAGCGACTCAGGCTATGAGAGACGCCGTAGTGAAGGGCTCCGGAAATTTCGACCACCTAGGGTTCTTTAACGTGCACTGACATCGCACAGTACACGGGCCTCTAGAATTTCGCCTCCATCGAAATTCGACCGCCGCGGCCGGGATCGAACCCGCGTCTTTCGGGCCGGCAGCCGAGCGCCGTAACCACTCAGCCACCGCGGCGGCTCCAATGAGAAGTACAGGCAAGACTGGAGAGAAACCCGAGCGTCCGGATCATTAGTTGGAGCAAATAGCAAGGACCAGTTTATGGTTGGAAAGTTAAAATTACCTAGCAAAAGGAAGCTTGACTTCGAAAACGAAAAGCAAGTTCGCTTAATAATCGATAAAATCCACTTAAGAAATAAGTGCTCATGTCGGAGGCCGGTAAACTACACCAATAATGATAACAGAAGAGCCACATTGCAAGCGAACCCACACTGACTCCAGGCACGACGCGATGTCAATAAGCAAAGCAATGATCTCTTTATTAACTGCTAGAAATACACCACCACCCCTACGGCCCACACGGTCACAACGAAATATGTTAAATTCACAATCACAGGTGAAAAGGACATTGTAACGAATGGTGTCATTTAACCAAGTCTCAGTAAGCGCGATGATCGACGAACAGCACGAATCGATTAGTGAAGAAAGAGCCACGTTTTAAGAAAGAACACTTTTTTTGTTGGTGTAGACGTAGTTTGTAACCAAAACAACGCAGCGCTGTGCAAGAGACCGCAAGGGTGGTTTGTCTGTCAATTT
>JARKHS020014052.1:0-19721 GCA_030143305.2 Amblyomma americanum | reverse complement strand
GCGGCATGTCGGTCTGCGCCAAGGAGAATCCTCCTCGGAACCAAAGCTACGGCCTGGTCTTCGGTGTGGACGGGCGCAGGACGGCGGATGAGCTGCTAGCGGCGGCGGAGTCAACGGTGCCGATAAAATCGGCGTCCCTGTCGAGCAGCACACTCGCTCTTGATATGCGGCATCGACCCCCCCCCCCCCCCCGGCGTTCATCACCGTAATGAAGCGCAGGCATGCAGTCCGCCCCTGCCGTCCCCGGCTGCTGCAGTGTGCCAAGTGCGCCAGCCTGGGGCATGCCACTAAAGTGTGTCATGCTCCTGCCCAATGCACGCGCTGCGGCGGGCCGCAACAGCCTGTTACCTGCGCGAGCAAGCCCCGCTGCATTAACTGCGGGGGGAGGGGCACGCAGCCATTGACCCAGCATGCAAGCACTGGCAGCGAGAGCGTCACGCGGCCAATTTAATTGCCACATCCATGGCACCGATGTCCAGGCGGGTTGTCCGAGCCGTCGTCCAGGCAGAAATAGCGGCCCAGCCCAGCAACATCAGCAGACGCCGCGCGCGCTTTCTTATGCGCAGGCCGTTAGGGGAACACTCCAGCAGCAGCAGCCACCGAAACAACGGCAGCGCCGGCAGCGGCAGCGGCGTTCCGGTTGCCCGGCGTCGCGGACAGCGGCATCGGACTGCGCGGGCCTTGCCTTCGGCCGCTTCTCATGGCCAGCCCTCTGACGCACAGGACGCGGAGATCGCGGGCCTAAAGCTGGCATTGCGCGTCGTCAGCGCACTTTTCCCGGAGGGCACCGGTGGACACCGGGCTTGCTTAGAAGCAGCGGGTGCTCCCGCACAGATAAGCCAGCAGGATGGCTAGCCGCCGGACTGCCTCCCGCATACCATCCATCCTGCAGTGGAACGTGCGCTCACTTGCGGCGCGGTACGCCGAAATGCGAGTTCGCATCGCACAGGATTCGCCTGAAGTTATCGCGCTGCAGGAGACGTACGTACGTTCACATGACGGGGAGCCCCAGATGCGGCTACCTGGCTACATTGGCTACCACTCAGCCACCACGTGCGTGGTACTTACTTGTGCCGCAGTGCCCTGTTGTGACACATCTCATCGCCCCGGGAAATCAAGGTGCGCGATATACGTGCAGCAGGACGTCGAGCACACCGCCGTCGGCTCGGCGGCGGCGAAATCTGACGCCCAGGAGTGCGTGGTGGTGACAGTGCGCGTCCATCGGTGGCCAGTGTCTATGTGCGTTCAGCTGTGGCGGGGAACGCGCTGTGTTTTCGTGCTGTGTCTTCGTGCTGTGCCCCACGCCAAATCATCTGTGGTGACTTTAACGCCCACCATAGTGCGTGGGGAAGAGCGCGCCACTCCGCGCGTGAGAACGAGCTGCACGACGCAGCAACGCAGCTGGGACTCACCCCTTGAACACCGGCGAGCCCATCTTTCGACGACGCGGAAGAACCGGTTCCTGCATCGACGTTGCCTTCGCATCCAGAGGCATCGAGGCGACATGGCGCCGATCACTATCTCTCTGGGACTCGGATCATTACTCCATCCTAATCGAACCCACTGCGTTGGAGGCGCGCCCCAAGTGTGCCTACTCCATTACCCACTGGAGTGTGTTCAGGCGGGCGGTCGACGAGGCGGCGGCCACTGGCGCAGATTTCTTTTCAAGTCTAGTCTGAAGTGCTCTCGTAGCCACGCAACGAGCAGAGGTAAGGGCAGGGCAGCCAACGTCTGATATGAAGCTACTCAATCTGCGCGAGAAGAGAGATCGCGCAGAGCGACGGGCGCGACGGACCGACAGAGCCGCCGACTCGACTGTCTACAACCGCTTGGACGCGGCAGCGCGCCTCCACGCCAACAAGGTATACCGCCGGCAGTGGGCTTCACTATGCCAAAGAATGGAGGAAGACGTCAGCTCGCGGAAGCTGTCTGACACCCTGCGGCGCATCATCGAACCACAGACAAACCGTCAACCGCTGGACGCCCTCGCAATCTCCAGCGGGCTCAGCTTTGAAGATATGCCAGAGCGGTTTGCTGATCTGTTCGCGCCACCCAGCCCCGCAAACTCAGCTACCATAGCTGCTGAGAGCCCCAGAAGCAACGGCAGTTCCTCGCTCGTCACCTGGGAAGGTCCATGTGATTCGCAGTTTACGGCGGCGGAACTGAACAATGCGCTGCAGCGCTGCCACCGCCGCTCGGCGCCCGGACCGGACAGGGGGACATACCAGATGATGCGAAACCTGAATGCCCAGCAGCGACAGATCCTGCTGCAGCAGATCAACCTGGTGTGGGAACGCGGCGAGCTACCGGAGGATTGGCTAACCGTGGTCGTTTGTCCCATCCGAAAGGCAGGGCGCTCACCTACGGAGCTGAGTGGACACCGATCGTTGGCATTAACATCGGCGGCAGGTAAGCTTATTGAGCATATGGGGTTCCAGCGTCTGAACGAGCGGGCTGCGGAGGCTGATTTGTTTGTCGAGCGGCAGACGGGTTTCCGTTGGATGCGGTGCACGGTTGATTCTATATCGGACGTTTCTACAGCGCTGGAGCATGCCAAGGCGGTAGGGCAGGTTGCACGGCCGCTACTACTGGACGTCTCGGGCGATTTTGACAACGTTCACCGCGCATCAATTCTCGCGGTGGTTGAGGGGGCCGATATGAGCGGGCGCCTTTCGCGATACGTTCATAGCTTCCAGAGCGGGCGCACCATGCGCGTACGAGTAGAGGGTAAGCTCTCCAAAGGCTATCCCGGTGGACATATGCGTTCCGCAGGGCTCAGTCTTATCACCATTTCTGTTTAATGTGGCCATGTCGGCGGTGCCGGCCTCCCTCCCCACGAGCGGCCGACACCATGTGTACATGTCCATATATGCAGACGACATAGCTCTGTGGTGCCGGGGACCACCGGGCGAGGCGTTTCGCGTGCGGGTGCGCCTTCAGGGAGCTCTGACCGCAATCGTTGCCAGCTTGCGCGGCATTGGCCTGTCGTTGAGCTCGGACAAATCGGTGGCCATGGCCGGCGTTTAGCGCTCGTGCGCGCACCTTTCGCCAGTGTCACTGGACGGGACTCCGATTCCTTGGCGTAAATCGGTGCAGTACCTTGGCCTAGACATCGACTGGCACCTTTTATTCCGCGCCGCGGCGACCAACGCCTGTCTGCAGATGAAGAGGATCACCGCCGCCATGCACAAGCTCACCGCTCGAGGCCAGGGCATCTCCCAGCAAGCCGCGCTGCGGCTCTACAATGCCGCAGCTTTGTGGGCGGTGCTCTATGCGCTGCCGCTCGTCATGGTGCACAAGCCGTGCTGGAAGAAACTCGAGCTCCAGCACTGCAAGTCCCTGCACGTGTGCCTAGGCCTGTTCAAAAACTCGCAGTGGGCCGCAATGTTGGCCGATGCAGAAGCGTGGCCACTTGCGCTCCAAGCAGCGCGAAGGGCACTGAATCACATCGACTGGCTTCACCGCGCACCGGACGGCGGCTCGCTGCTGCAGCGTATGCACTAAGGAGATGCTTGCGCCATGGTCGGTGAACTGTCTCCTGTGCAGTATTATAAAGAGAATTGAGCATTGTCTTATTCTGTGCATTGATGCTGTGATCTTCTTGGATATATTAAAAGGAACAATTAAGAAGGACATGGACATCACACCCTACAGTATCTGTTTTGTGCCAGTGGAGAAACACTGTGTTGTGCTGTATGATCTATTTAAGTTTCTGGGACTTTTTATTCACTGGAAGACCCGCATGATTGACCACCACGCCGAATCACCATGGTGGTAGAAATCTGTCTCGCGAACAATGCGCTTTGGTGTAGGGAATATATGCTGCCCTGCAAGAGCCGCCTAGCTGCCTTCCCTATGTGGGTGCATGTGTGTGCCTCCCAGACTTTTGAAGTTTCGGAAGGAGTTGCCATACAGGGGTATGGGGCCCTGGTGATTTGTAGCGTAGGCATGCTTAGACTTTTCTTTTCAGCACTACTTCCTTGCAATAAAGAAAAAAAAAGAGTCTCAATGACTTAGAAGTAGCGCGTCTGACTCGCAACGCAAAGGTCATGGGTTGAAACCCATGCAGTTACCCTAATTTCTTTTCCAGCGTTAATAAATTACTTTGCATTCTAATATTTCACACCAATCTTTAAGACATACTGCCAATTCAAAGTCACAATTTAACTTGTGTTTAATAATTTTAATTCTCTACCTCAACGTATGACATCAGGAACTTCTTGACCAATAACAAATTAGTGCGACAGCGCGCACGGCTTTTCCGCCGAACGTTTGCTTTAACGCTCTTGCAATAATATAGAAGGGCGTTGCAGTGCATGCCAATTTCATTAAGAGACTGTGATATGCGCGCGATTTTCTGCGGAATGCAGACGTGCGAAATCCAAATCATTTCCCAACAAAAACACAGAAAAATTCATCATCCCCACTGGATAAGGCTTCGCGAAATTTTTTTGGATTGGAAAACGTTTATTATCGGCTTGAGTTACAAATAAGTTGGTTGACCTTGTTAGGTGGCCGTCACTGGAAAGTGGCGGCGACCTCTTCGGCTCTCGTCACCACCTGTACTTGGGTTTCCAGGTCGGAGCTGAGCAACAAGGTCACCCTGCTGATGACAAAGGCTTGCGCCAACCGATATTGATCTTTTTCCTTAACTCTTGTTTTGTTCGCTATACGTCGGATTAGAGTAAAGTTTATTGAACTGAGGCGTTTAATTTTTCGATCACTTCTGTGTTTGGCGGTTCTCTTGGATTATCATACCAAGGATTCGGATGGAACTCACTTGTCTAATTACCTTGCCTTGCACTTGTATGCTTATGTTGGCTGGCGGGAGGCTGGATTTCTCTCCTCTCGGAATGTCTCTTTAAATTAGGAGCTCCGATTTGGGATGAGAACATTCTAGTCCTACCGTTTTAACGTAGGCTTCTATGGTATCGATTGCCCTTTGTAAGGTCTCTTCTATCTCCCCATCATTTCCATTCGTAATCGTCGGCATAGAAAATGTGTCTGAGATTAGAGATGATGGCCTCGAAGTGTTTCGATAGTTCTACGAGGGCCAGGTTAAAAAAGAACGGCGAGAGTACCATGCCCTGCGGGGTCCTCCGAGAGCCTATTCGTATAGGATCCGAGATCACCCTACCGAGTGATATCTCTGCCGTCCTTTGGTCCAGAAACGATCTTATATAATTCAAGGTTCTGAATCCTGGATTTAGCCTCGATAGATTAGTGAGGATGGCCGCTTGTGACACGTTGTCAAAGGCCTAGTTTAAGTCTAATTCTAGGATAGCTCTCGTGTTCTTGCTTTTGGGGATTACATCTTAGCTAAGTAAAATCATGACTTCCTGCGTGGACAGCTGGGCTCTAAAGCCTAGCATGGAGGGGGGTAGGAAGTCGTTATCCTCCGCGTATCCCTGGAGTATCTTTAGAACCACGTGTTTTATTAGTTTCTCTAAACAAGATGTAAGGAAGATGGGTCTTAGGTTTTCGGCTGTTAGCTTCTTGCCTGGTTTAGGTATAAAGATGATTCTGGCTTGTTTCCATTCTTGAGGGATTTCACCTTCTGCCAGAGTGTTGTTTAGGTCAGTTAGGGCAGTCACTGACGTAAGGTCTAGATTTCTCGACATTTTATTGGTGACTCCGTCGGGTCCTGCGGCTGATGTCCTTTTTACTTGGCTCATGACTTGCCATACTTCCGCCCTGCTGAATTACTGGTCTTGTACTGGGTTCGGCTCGCCCTTATACCACGGAAAGGGGTTGGTGGATTGTGCGGTGTTTAGCCGTCTATCCTTGAGTCCTTTGATAAAGTCTTCTGTGTTACCTGCACGTTTTTGTGCTACTTGAGCAAGTCTATTGCGTTGAGCCGATTTGGTGTGTGGTGGGTCGAGTAAGTGTCACTACAGAAGTCACGTGTTTTTCTTACCCAGGTGTCCGTTCATGTTTTCGCATACCTGTTTCCACTGCTGTCTTTCCAGCTCGAACGCGTACGCTTCTATCTTCCATTGAGCTGTGTTATCCTCTCTCGGAGGGCCCGATTGTGTTTTTGTTTTTCCACCTCAGCTGTAAGCTCAGGTGGGCTTCCCACACGTGTTTCAATCGGGGTCGGTCGTGTGTTGCGCGGTTATCGCCTCTGTGTCCTCTGTGGTGGCTTTTACACCTGCCTTCAAGGCGCGGTCCACTCGTTTAGGTTGCCGATTTCTTTCGGAGCGGTTTTGTGCCTAATGTTGCGGAAGCGGTCCCAATCTGTGAGTCTCGTTTTTAACGGGGGAGGTTTGTATGGGGCCGTCTCGAAGATTGTTTCCACTATGTAGTGGTCGCTTCCGAACATGAGGCCTGTATTTGTCCATATGGCGGAGTTAATGTTTTTACTAAGGGCAAGATCGGGGTTGTGTACTTGCTGACGCTATTGCCTATCCTAGTAGGCGCTTTGGCGTCGTTAAGGATCGTAATAGCCTCGTCTTGTATGGACTGCCACAGCGCCGTTCCTTTAACGTGCGCTATCCGGTATTCACAGGCCGGGTGTTGCGTGTTCAAATCGCCTACCACTACAATTTGGTATTTCCCTGCTAGATTACGGCCTTACGGATAATGTCGCAGGTTGTTTTAGTTCTGTCCTTGGGTGAACTATAGATGTTAAGAATGTAGACGTTTCCATCCCCTTTTCTACGTGGCGGGATTTCCCCTAGCGTGTGCTGGACCTTTGTGTCTTCGATTTCGTGTTGTAACGCTGCGATGTTGCGTTGAACGAAAGTCGCGGTAACCGAGATACATTTTTTCGGATCCGTGTTTATGGGGGAATGCAAGGTGTGTAACCCATTAATTTGATTGGGTAACTGGCTTCTTGTAGCGCTATGACATCCGGTTTTTCGGAAAGCTGCTGAATTTGGAGCTGCAGGTTGCCGCGTTTGTTTTTGTAGCCCCTGCAGTTCCACTGCCAGATCTTAATTTTCTGAGGTTGAGGGACCATACTGAGTTGCTTAAGAGGGCTTCGTGGCAGTTGCAGCACGAGTATTTGCACGGTAGCTTCTAGAGCCGCAAGGTGGTCTAGTGCTGTTAGGCATTGTAGGATTTTTTCGAGGGTCTGCCCGACTAGTGAGAGATTGTCTTTGGTTTCCTGGTTGTCTTTTTCAAGTTTGTCTAACCTCTCGTTTATGCGCGCATTGCCTTTAAAGGTGACGGTGGTTTTTGGTTTGGGCTGCAGCTCATCCCCTGGAGATGCCTCAGCTACTCTCTTCGCTTTAGCATCTATGTCTGTCGACGCCTGTCTGTTTAGCGTTCCGCTGTTAGCGTCCGTATCCATCGCATCCTCGGTTAAGATTTGGGTCGGAGTAGCTTGAGCCGGTCGCGCGGCTACCGGTTTGTTAAGGGGGATATAATGGGGACCTGTTTTGACGAGTTTTTCAAGCTCGTCTAGACGCCTACGGAGGGCAGCATTCTCTTCTTTTAGCTTTCTATTTTGCTTCAGCGACGCGCGCGCCCTAGCGTCCGCTTGGGAGACAACGACCGCCGAGCTCACCTGTTTGTCAGCGTTCTGGGTGGTGCTGCTGCTTCCTTAGAGGGGAGGTCTGTTACTCTTGCTTCTTGGCGAAAAGACTCAATGTCCTAGGAGGCGATGCGAGTGTTATATCTGGGTGTAACACGCGCCCTGTGGACATATCGTGGACAAATGAATTAGGGGGAGTGCCTAGGTTTCCAGCTTCAACCGTTACGGGTAGAGGCCAAATTTCAATGTATGTTTTAAGCCATAATATTGCAGCGCTTCGCTGTTCAATCGAAAAAAATTATTTTAGACTGTGGGGCAAGACACGTTTAAATACACAGGTGCAAATTATGTTTTATTTCAGGCTGAAATTTCCACGCTTCTCTTCCATTTAACAGAGCTTACAAGAGACACGTTAAGAATGTTGGCTGCTGGGCTAGTTCGTTGTAGACATAATGAAAGGATTATAGGATCAAGATGTGCAACACACAAGAAAGAAGACAGGAAGAGCGCTTGCTCACAACCTTCATTTAATGAGGTGAAAGAGATAGAAATTTATACCCTTTCGAAATCTTTGCGCATGCGCACGCGTACAAGGCAACAGAAACATAAAACCAAAAGACCTTATAATAGCAGACGTGAATATACTTTCTCCTCAGCTTCACAGAGATAAACAGATGTATCACTGAAAGAGTTTGAACACGCATTTTTTTATTCGAAAGACTGTCCGAGTTTCACTACCTGTTTGTATTTTGTCTCTGCCCTGTAAGCTCTCTTTCTAGGCGCTAGTACTGCTATGCCGGAAAAACCTTCTCTTCATTTCAAATAGCCTATTTTTAAAAAAGTGGCTGGCTTCTCTGAAACACCTGTTATATAAGTTGCTTATGAAAAAAAGAAAGAGAATACATTTACAAGTAATGCCCTCCCTTGTCCAAATAAGAATCGGTGTTCTGATGAAGGACGGTCACGAAAAGAGCGCTTCACGCAGGAGAAGAAAAATTTGACTGCAGTTCAACTCGGCTGAACCTGGTTAGTTGGATGGACCATGGCCATACATTGCGCTTTGGAGTTTCAGTGGGTGCTCATGATAGAGCTGGCACTAAGGAAATTTGTGCACGAAGGAATATCACCGGAAGCGCACTTCGCTACTAACATAATTAGGATATGTTTATTTACGTGCTCATAAATAAATTCTTCATGCACGCCTCAGTACATATCTTGAAGATACGTTTCTTATGCATCTGCGCATTAACTAGACGAGCTCCATTCATATCCAAGAATAGAACAGTGCTGGCGTATTGTAAGCGTCCTCGTGCAAGCGTACCACAATTCCCTTTCATTTTATATAAACTGAGGCTTTTTCGGGTTGATATCTGCGCCCTAACATGACCTCCAAAGAGTGTGCGCGAGAAGTGGAGCTTTCGCTCCAAAATTGGATACAGACGACAGAGCACTGCTGCACTAGCGTACGAATAAACGAAGAAAACAGCGAATACACTGAAGCTTTTTCCTACGAACTTCCTCTCTGTGGAAACTGAAAAGTGCGTCCGTGTAACACTGTAACCGCGAAACGGCACACACGCAAGGAAAGCAGTGATAGCGAGAAAGAGATTAGCGGAACGTACATGGCTAGAACAACGTGAAATCAGGAACGTATACTTTTAATTGCGCGCAAGACCGAACATTAATCTTAGATCGGTGTGAAGGCAGCAGCGGAGTCGAGGGAAGGCACATAAAACAAAATAGCAAGAGTAAAAAAAGATAGAAAAAGGTTTGATGCTTATAATTCCTTGTGCTACGCGGGACGTTCTTTGCGCTACACCGCGTCAGCGCATGCCATAGTCGCAATTCTGGGCTTAGAATTGGGCATGGCATGATGGCGACATGCGAAACCAGCACACAACTGGGAGGCAGTCCGCGAAGCAAGAGAAGCAATGGGCGAAATTTAGGGCAGAGACATGGCAGCGAGGACTCACCATATTTGCCATCTAAGAGCAACTGTGCCCGTTCTATACGGTCGATCAGGCAAATCGCGCTAAGGGCAGCGACACGCAAATAACCATTTTGTGCCGTTCGGTGAGTGTTTGGGACACCTCTGAGGAGCTAAGACCATACACAGAGAACAGCATCTTTGAGCTGTTTGAAAAATAGAGCTCAGTAAAATACGTACATTGAGCGAGATTAGGGGACAGACACATTGTTATTGTTGTTGTTGATGCTGTTATCCTCACACTATTGCACATGCCCACATAGGGGATTGGCCGAGAATTGGGAGGCACAGACTGTTTTTCAGGCAAATAGTTCCTGGAAGAAAATAAAATGAATGGTAAGGAAGGAAGAAGTAAACAAAAAGGAACAACGAAATGAAACGGGAGATGCATAACGCACTCAGGAGATCGAGATTGATGTTTATAGCCGAGTCGGTAAATGATAATGATATTTGTGAGAATAAAATAAGTTTGAAAATAACAAAAAATAAAATAATTTAGCATGGTTGCAGACTTGATAACAATAAAAAATTTTGGACTTCGGTAAAAACAGACTTGTGGCTGCACCCAAGTATAGCGGCTCCAAACGACAATATGACAGGGCTGCTCAAAGGCCAAGCGTTTCTAGTGGTTTCTCTAAATGTCGCGTTCTCATCATTTTGTATCGGTGACAAAACAACAAAAATTGGTGTATGCTTTCGTGCTCGCCACAAAATACACAGACGGGATGAAGCGCCAACCCAGACCTGTGCAAATAAAAATTTAAAGGTGGGATTAGGCAGCGGAGCCTTGATAGAGATACCTGAACCTGCCGTGAATGGCATGATTGCCTGCTCCACGATTACCTCAGATGCAGGTAATCATCAGCTCTTAAAAGAGATCCAATTGTCATCATTAGCGAATTCTGCCTCTGAAACCTCGGTGCTGTAATGTACGCTGTAGCCGGAACGATAGGTAGCACGGGGCCATTGAATGACGCCTTTGACAGGCAGTCCGCAACTTCATTGGCTGTCACACCGCTATCACCTGGCACCCATATCATGTGAACAAAGCTCAAATGCGGAGGGTGTAATGAATTGAAGGTGTTTAGGATTGGCGAATCTACACCCGAAGCAAGGGACGAACGCAAAGAAAGAGAGTCTGTAATGACAGCCACTGAAGAGAAAGCTGGCTCTAGATTGCGAAGAGCCAGCACCACTGCAAGAAACTCCGCTTGGAAAATTATAGAGCAGTCGGGAAAGCGCACAGAAAAACACCAATCTAAAAGCAGGCAATATATTCCCGTCCCTGCCTTTTCGTCACATTTGGAGGCGTCAGTAGCTATTGTTATCCTGATGGTTAGGCTTTGTAAATGGTCTTCTAATAATCCATTCAAAATGAGGGTGGTCAATTCTTAGTGTTTTTCGCGAACATATCGTCACAGCCATTTTATACAGAGCAGCCACAGTGTCTTGTCGGAAGGATGTTATACAAAACAACATTTAAAGGTTCAAGCACATTTTGTACCATAACTACCTGCCGGGTGTGAAAGTTAGGCCAGTGGACTGAAAAAAAGAAGTCGGCTGGCCACAAAAAAACAGTCATGGAGCAGTGTAAATCTGATTCACATATCCTTAGGTGCGTCTGAACAATAAGAAATTTATATCTAGATAAGAAAAGAGGAATACAGGCACCAAGCTAAACCACATTATCGGCCACAAATTTGGGGAGGCCAAGGCACAACCGAAATACTTCCCGCTCCAAAAGAACGAGCGGGCGAATTTTTTAAGCGGCCATAACAAAAAACAGCACACATCCAAATTATAAAATTGGTCGGACATACAAAAAAAAATCAGCAAAAGTGCATCTCTCCGCATTCCAGACCGGGGATTACTTAATCTACGCAACATGCCTGCAGCATGAGCCAATTTTGTTGCGACATGGTCAATGTAGGAGCGCCATGTGAGGCTGTCATCATAAATGACACCTAGATATTTTAAAGACTTAATTTGCGGAATGTTTTGTCCCTGTTAACTGAAAGACAGATGAACAGGAACTTTCATTTGAAACACTAATGCAGCGCACTTGTTTACATTTAAGGTGAGACGTAAGTCACGCAACCAACTTTCAAGCAAATTCAGGTATGATTGCAGGCTCACATACAGAGATTGAAGGTCAGCGCCTGCAGTGAAAAATGCAATGTCCGCATAGATGTATTTGCGAAGGTTTTGATGGCTGGGAATAAAGCTCACTAGAATATAAAGGGCACAGGTCAAAAGACCACCCCTTGTCGAACACCTCTGGATTGTTTATATCTTCCAGAGTTCACACCATTTATTATACAAAAAACTGCATGTTTTCAAGGTACGCAGATATCCACGCTAGTAATTCCGAAAGTGCAGAGAATATAATCTTTGCAATAATATGTAGTGTTCTACGCTGTCATAAGCTTTGGCTGCGTCTAATGTCAACAACGCAGCATGCATTTTCTGGTGCCGCGCAAGACGAATGCGAGTCTCAAGATCGGTGTGAGCATTCCATATAGAACATTTTTGGCGGAAACTAATTTGACAGCAACTCAGGATATTATTGCGGTCCACAAACACCGAAACACGTACGAGTATGACCACTTCAATAAACTTAACTACGCTTGATGTCAATGAAATAGGTCTAATATTATCCTGAGAATAGCCACCACCATTGTTTTAAGATAAAGGGATCACTTCTCCAATTTTCCATTGAGGAGGAATCTATGTATGTTTGATTGAAAAATTAACCAGCTGCATTAAGGATGCAGCGGACTCCTCAAAGAGGAACCCTAATATTTTTGATGCTGCCCTGTTTATAATAAAGTAGATGGTATTTGGGACTAACGGGACAATAGGCCCATCAAGGATGTGCTTTGGTAAAAAGCAGCCTCTTCATTAGAAGCAATGCCTCAGTGCTCAGAGACCCAGTGAAAGCGTACTTCTGTAATAAGTGGTGGGATAAGATATTGGAGGGAACGGCTCTTAGGAGTATCGCTCGGTTTTTTAGCGCTGTCAAGACAAAAAGGCTTTCTGAAAGTATACCGTGAGATATACTGCAGGGAAGCCTTATTAAGGCAAGCTCAATGGCCAAAAAAAAACTAATGTTTAGATTGGCTTTCGTGGAAAGGAAAATACTAAATATCTGTCTCACATATCGGCTGACACTGCAACCGCGCGGTAAGGGAAGGGATAAAGTATGGAGTGAAAAAAAAAGGAAGAAAGACGCCGCAGTAGAGCACTCCGGAATAATTTCGACCCGACCGCGGCGGCTGCGTTTTTATGGAGGAAAAACTGTAAGGGGCCCGTGTGCTGTGCGATGTCAGTGCACGTTGCAGATCCCCAAGTGGTCGAAATTATTCCGGAGCCCTCCACTACGGCACCTCTTTCTTCCTTTCTTCTTTCACTCCCTCCTTTATCCCTTCCCTTACGGTGCGGTTCAGGTGTCCAACGATATATGATACAGATACTGCGCCATTTCCTTTTCCCCAAAACCAATTATTATTGTTATCATTAATGTGCAAGGACATCGCACAGCTCACAGGTGCCTTAGCGTTTCGCCTCCATGAAAACGAAGCCGCCGAGGTTCAATGGAGGCGAAATGCTAGGGCGCCCGTGTGCTGTGTGATGCCCGAGCAGGTTAAAAATCCCCAGATGGTCGAAATTATTTCGGAGCCTTCCACTAAGGCAAAAAACGGCGGCAATAATAAGGGTATCGTCTGGGGGCGGTATGAATAACTGCAATCAAGAGACCTTGAGTAAGTGACAATGAAAAATGAAATTGAAATGAAAATGGTTTTTTGGGCAAAGAAAATGGCGCAGTATTTGTCTCACATATCGACGGACACCTGAACCGCGCCGTAAAGGAAGGGACAAAGGAGAGAGTGAAAGAAGAAAGAGGCTTCCTTTTAAGTTTGCTGGGAGGCGTCTGTAAAAACGACCATATAGTTATTAAAAGTATCCAGATACTCCTCAATAAGCCCATTTAATACATTGGCAGTAAGATTCTTACCATTCCCTGGTAGGGTGTCGTGAAAGGAGACTAGAGTATCAACCCGGCGGTGATTAACTGGTACTACAAAATTTATTAATACAGAGATTTTTGACATCAGGCTATTAGTGAACAAAATGTGAGGACGCTTATACATAGACCACAAATTACCAAGAATAGAGTTGTGTTCGCTGTAAATATCGGAGAAGCCAATCTAGGAACAGACTCCAAACAATTTAAAACGTCTGCACAGTGAGAAGCTTGAACAGCAAATTTAGATCATGTATCCGAGCAAACACAAACCTCCGGTGCTCTGCAAATAGAAACTCTTGAAGCTGAAACCCCTGCTCAGTGACACCCCCCATTGAACTGCACATGTACGGGAATCTAGTGCCCATTGTGTCCCAGATGAAGATTCTCGGCCTTCTCATCAACAACACACTCGATGCTACCGCCACCCTTCAGCTCTTTCAAAGACAGACAAAACCGGCGGCTGCACAAATCAAGCGGGTGGCAGCACGCAATCATGGGCTGTCGGAACGCGAGACCATCAATATGACAAATTCATTAATCATCAGGCGCATTACATACCACCTCAAATACCACATACTCACTCAGCGCCAAACTGAACAGGCCGACATCCTAATACGCACGGCTGTCACCTCCGCCCTACGTCTTCTACGGACGGTTAGCACGAAACGCCTCCTGGCCACTGGTACCCACAATACCATGGATTGACCGAATATCCGGACCCCCTAGAGTATCTGTTACGGGTCCAATTCGACTTATTTTTGGAATTGTGGCGGGGAGTTTGAAGGATGCTTCACTTCCGCCACCGGTTGGCCCGGTATTGCACTGCCTCCGGGATCGGCCTTGTCTATAGCGCGTCTTTACTATCCTGTCTTTCTGTACCATCTTTCAACACTCCTACTATTTGCACGTGGTAGCGATTGTGGCTCGGCTTGAGCCAGTGAGCACGCCTGTGCACTTTCTTTTTCTATCTTCCTGGCAACAACAGACAGACAGACAGACCCACAATACTATGATCGAATTAATAGATGCTCAACATACCAATCAACTAGTCCGCCTGAGTCGCACAGAAACAGGACAATGCCTACTGCGACAGCTCCTTCTCAATCCACCCATTCCCACCCCAACAAGTCCTACACCTTACATGATTTCTCTGCGCACGCAGGATCACACATATCAGAAGCCCCTACAGCGAAATATGAGCGCTAGCCTCCATCAGGGTAGGCGGCAAGCTTGAGCGAGCTATTACACCAAAACATACATATCCTTTATGTCGACGTGGCAGAAAATTCTAAAGTAGGATTCTTCACGGCAGTCGCAGCCTATGAAGATAGCACTGTGGAGGCCGCCGCCACTATCCGATAGGCGGAAGGAGCCGCAATCGCAATTGCGCTGGCCCACCCTACCATTGACAAAAACATAACTGAGATTTGCACAGATTCCCAGGCCGCACACCGCCATTACCTAAAGTGCGTGGCGACGCCGGCCACACACCGTATTCTTGACACATCCACCTCTCTCGGCCGAACGGTTACTCTGTCGTGGATCCCTGGGCATGAATTAATCCCCGGTAGTGAGCGCGTTCATGCGCTGGCCCGAGAGCTCACCTCTCGGACCCCGGACAACCAGGCACCCAACCCTGCTCAAGAAGCCCCATCGCGGTCTTTTATACATATCATAAAATCACCGCATTCTATAAACTCAGCCGCATGACATTACCACGACCCCACAGTACTTTTTCGCTTTTATCCAGCGTCACATGGCGACAATTACAAACGGGCTGCTTTATTTCCCCATACCGTTTCTCATGATTTCACCCCACCCTTCCTCCTCATTGTAACATCTGTGGCGTGCCCGGATCCACACTTTTCTTGTCCCCTCACCTATTGAATTTCATGTCTATTCTGCCTGCTATCCTTTATTTCCGCGGCCCCAGCTCAGGTGCTTCAGTATCGATGGCGGATGCCGGGGCTAGCAAAAAGCTTTTCCTTCCTTTTTACTATTGTTTTAATAAAAAAACCACAACCACCACCACTACCTTTGGAAATGTCCTTCCCCACAGGCGCTACCCCCATACCGAATCCCCCTCAATCTTCCTGGGAGGCTGCTTTACGGAGCGTTTAGCTCGCCGGTCAAAAATGGCCGGTGGATGGGGTCTTATGTGAGGCACGAACCCGTGGACTTCTAGAAAAGTAGGAGACCACCCTGGAAGACTAATTCTTTCCTTTTTTTCTAATAAATGTTGTTTCCATCTATCCGCGCCTCCAAGTAAAGCACAGAATTATTTACTCATTAAGCAAGACCTAAGCAACGGCCCAGAGCGCGTGCCTGTATAACAGACACGGGTTCAACTCTTTTCATTGTTATTTTATTAATAAATAGACACTAACAACAATACCAACTAATGAATACGCAAGTGCGATAAAATAATTTTAGGACTCTTAAGCGCCGTCTTTAAGAGTGAGACGAGACAGCGTGTCCTAGCGTTGCCGAGGAGTGCGCGGAATGCATTTTCTCGTTCGGCGCGACGCGAGGCACGTCGTACAAATTATTGAATGGACGCTTGTCTCACGTATCTCGGCGGATATCCGAACCGGGCGTAAAGGGAGGAAAATGAAATGAATTGCTTTTAAGGAAAGGAAATGACGCCTGTCTACATTTTTCGCTGGACACCCCGATCGCACCGTAAGGGCAAAAAATATATCGATCAATCAATCAGTCAATCGATCGATCGGGCATTTAATCAGTAGAGCAATGAATCGATAAATAATGAATCCATCGATCAGTCAATCAATCAATCCACCAATCTAACATTCAATAAATCAATCAATAAATTATTCAATCCATCGATCAATCTATCTATCAATCAATCCTTAACGCCGTCGCGTTAAAATCTTTTCCCTTACGGCGCGTTTCAGTTGTCCTGCGAGATGCGCCATTTTTCGCTCACGGTCAAAGACGCCTACGCCGACGGCCCCGGCTTTTCTGCGTCACGAGCTCCTCAACGCTGTGGCGTTAAAATATACGAACAGTGAACAATGTAGAAGAAAAATTGGAAAAAAATAGAAGTGGCACATTATTTCTCACATCTCGGTGCACACCCGAACAGCGCCTTATTAGAAGGTATAAAGAAGAGAGTGAAATAAGAAAAAATAATGTGAATTAGCCCAGCTTATCCAGGATCTACAAAGCGCAAGCGAGATTGAGGTCTCAACTGACCCACGGAGACGCTTGTGCGCCTTTCCTTTCGTGAAAATGAACGGCCATTGCACAGTTGTCAACGCCAAAGAACTCTAAGAACGCCGTCGGCTCACTTGTTTTGTTTCGTTTTTGAGGAAAGGAAATGGCACAGTAATCGTCTCACATATCTCGGTGGACACCCGAACCAAGCCGTAAAGGAAGGCATAAAGGAGGGAGGGAAAGAGGAAACTAATAAATAATAGTTGGTTTTGAGGGGAAAGGAAATAGCGCAGTATCTGTCATATAACTTTGTACGCCTGAACCGCGCCGTAAAGGAAGGTATAAAGGAGGGAGTGATAGAACAAAAGAAGAGGTGCCGTAGGGGAGGGCTCCAGAATAATTTCGGCCACCTGGGGATCTTTAACGTGCTCTGACATTGCACGCCACACGGACGCCTTAGCGTTGTGTCTCCATGAAAACGAAGCTGCCGCGGTCGGGTTCGAACCCGGTAACTCGGGTCGGGTTCGAAAGAGGAAACAGAAAACTCAGAACTGAAAGATTGATTTTGAGAAAAGGCGGCGCTGCGGCGGAGCACCTGTGGCTTCTTGCAACTAGTGGCGCATGCGCAGTAGTGACTAGGGAGCGAGCGAGAGAGAAAATTGGCAGTAGCTTAGCTCGGATATGTCAGGATATAGATAGCGAAAGCTGAGGCATAGCATGGGTAGCCTTGGTTAATCTTAATTGCAAGTCCAGGGTGGTCTGGTTGTCTAGCTATGTTCTTGTCGCATCAGAGGACAAAACTGTGATTGCAGTGCACGTGAGCTCTTATTTTCAATCCACCGACATGTTATCAAGCATGCCACACAGCTGGCGAAGCGAGCAGAGGCGACCGCAACGACGAGGAACGCGTTGTGACGTCATACCAAACGGCGGCGGCGGCGAGCAGCGCGGTGTGACCTCATGCCAAATGGCGCGGCGACAGCGCAAAGCACAGTAATTGTCTAACATATCTCGGTGGACACCCGATCCGTGCGGTAAAGGAAAGGATCAAGAGGGAGAGAAAGAACAAAGATAAAAATTAATGTGGATTAGCTCAGCTAACCTAGAATCTAGAAAACAAAAGGCGGCGGCGTTCACTGTGTTCATTGGCGTTGGCGTTGACAATGTTCTAGACGGCGATAGCCCCGAAGAAAAGGGCGGATAACTGACTCCCTAGATATGTGGTTGCCTCATTCGTGTTGTGATACATGCGACAGTGGTGAGAGAGAGATGTGGCCTTAATGCATTAGCGCTCACAGCGTTGTGGCTGACATGCGACACTCCAGCGTTCATTTTGGGATCAATCTCTCGCGAACAACCATTAACTGCATGCCGCCTAGCAGGGTGGCAGGGAGGGTGCGCTGCCTATCCAGTGTGCGAAACGCAATCAAAACAGGCTTTTGCAGTTCGACACCAACGCCACGTGAATGAAAGCGAGATTGAGGTTTCCACTGACCCGCGGACCAGGTTGTGCGCCTTTTCTTCGTGAAAATGAACCGCTTATGTAAAGTTCTCAACGGCATTGAACTCTATGAACGCCGTTTGGTTTTTGTTTGGTTTTTGAGGAAAGAAAATGGCAAGTTAACCATCTCACATATCTCGGTGGACACCCGAACCGCGCACTAAAGAAAGGGTTAAAAGAGGGAGGAAAAATTGAAAAATGATAGTTGGAGTTTGAGGAAAGGCGTGGCGCTGCTCAGTGGCAGAACTTTGGCTCGGTGCTTCTAGTGGCGCACGCACAGCAGTACCTTGGAAACTAGAGACAGAAATATTCGCGGCGAGTCGCGCGTTATGAGGTCATGTGCCACCTAGGAGTACCGCCACGGCAAAATCGCTTTAAAACTGAAAGTTGAAATTTGCATTACCACCGCGGTGGCTCAGTGGTTAGGGCGCTCGGCTACTGATCCGGAGTTCACCGGGTTCGAACCCGACCGCGGCGGCTGCGCTTTTATGGAGGAAAAACGCTAAGGCGCCCGTGTACTGTGCGATGTCAGTGCACGTTAAAGATCCCTAGTTGCTTGAAATTATTCCAGAGCGGTCCACTACGGCACCTCTTTCTTCCTTTGTTCTTTTACTCTCTCCTTTATCATTTCCGTTATGGCGCGGTTCAGGTGACCAACGATATATGAGACAGATACTGCGCCATTTCCTTTCACTAAAAACCGATTATGATTAGTATTGTTATTGTATTTTGAGGAAAGGCGTGGCGCTGCGCAGCGGCGCAACATCTGTGGTTCGGTGCTACTAGAGGCGCATGCGCAGTTGTAATGGAGTGAGAGAGTGAAATGTGCCGTGTGTAGCCACGGCTCCTCGTGCATGCGCTGCACGGCTCTCCAAGAATCACGCGAAACTGCTCAACATGTGGCCTGTAAAGCTTTCGCTTTAACAGGTACCGTAGTGGAGGTCACCATAATAATTTCGACCACCTGAGGATCTTTAATGTGCACCGACATCGCTTAGCACAAGGTATAGTATTAAGAGGTTTTTAAAATAATCAAGAAACGGAAGGAAAAGATTTTTGCCAGCTCCGGCATCTGCCGTCGGTTCTGAAGCCCCTGAGCTGGGGCAGCGGAATTAAAAGATAGCTGGTAGAATAGAGAAATGAAATGAAAGAGTTGAGGCGAGAGGAGGAGAGGGTAGGGGGAAAAGTAATATACGCAAAACCTATTTGCACAATACTAAATACATAGAGTTGCGCGCGTGATTAGTTCATAAAGAATGAAAACTGGGTTCTCAGGAAAGGAAATGACGCAGTAACTTCCTCACATATCTCAATGGACACCTGAACAGCGCCTTAAGCGAAGGGATAATAGAGGAGAGACCGAGAGAAGAAAGGAAGAAAGAGGTGCCATAGTAGAGGGCTTCAGAATAATTTCGACCAGCTGTGGATCTTTAAACGTGCACTGACATTGCACGCCACACAGGCGCCTTTGCGTTTCGCATAAATCGAAACACGGCCGCCGCGGGCGGGTTAGACCCCGGTACGTCGTATTAGTTGCCGAGTGCCCTAAATT